>SNQJ01S0056564.1:35171-78934 GCA_010110895.2 Picea sitchensis | reverse complement strand
ACATTGTATAATCTATTTATGATAAGGAAGTTTTTGCTGGGTTTTCTTCCCCTAGAGGGTTTCCCAGGATAAATGTTGTGTCTCTTGTGAATGTGTATTTCTCAGTGATTTTGTTCTTATTATGTTCTTATCTAATGAAATGCAAAGAACTATAATAATGGCATAAACGTTAACAATAGGCACTAGAAGAGTAACCAATCGGTAGAGAAGACTCTGTAACATGCTCAGTTTCCTAGGGCCATGTTAAACCCAAAATTATGATGAATGGACTTAAAAAACTTTGTTCTCTATTCAAAGGAGAAATGACTATTGCCGATAGAATATAATACTCCGTTCTCGCCAGTATTTTTTTGTTTTTTCACAACAAACGAATGTTATGATATAGAGGAGGAAACGAGTGTCTTAAGTAAGTAAAACTAGTTCCAGCAGTGGAACATACCTATTCTCAATGCAGGTAAGTGCATGCAGAAGATGGACACTTGGGGGAATGTTTCTGTGCAAAAAACAGTTTAAACTATAGAAAGTGGGTAAAAATAATTTATAAATAGAAATAAAATAAAAAATTACTATACCATTTTATTTTTTTACCCAACTAGTGAAAATTGGACCAACATTCCTCCAAGTTTCAAATGAAGATCGTGGGCGCATAAGGAAATGAAATCATGAGCCATTTGGATCAGGTAATCCTTGTTCTCTTCTTTTTCAAATCCAGTGGTTTAAAAATTTGAATTAGGTCTTAAATTTTTAGTTATTTAAGGTGCAAAGTATAGATTTCGGTGTACATAGGTTGGGCTTGATTAGGTCGCATATACGATGAGGTATACACTCCTGTGTGAACTACATGGGGCATATATTGTGCCCTACACATGACTGTGTGTCAAGGAAGCCGCATACAGACACACAAATGACCAATGCTAAGGGTTCTAATTCAAAATTCTAATTGTTTTTGACAAGATGGTTCTTGAATGGCGAGAGAGGGAACACGAGGAAGTTGATGTCATTGTAGACCAAGATCTGGGGGCCCAAATGGCTTTAAAGCGATGTGGTTTGTATAAGTTTTGGGTGCTCAAAGGAATGAGCGCCCAAATGAGGTTGTTGGAGTTGTTGGTGGGTTACTGGGACCCTGATAGTGAGAGCTTCAATCTCGATGGGAAACCATTGAGAATTGAAGTAGAGGAAATTTACTTTCTGACTGGTCTATCACATCAGGGGGAGGTTGTGAACTTCAAGTCACGGGGAGTGGGTAGCGGGATGAAGATAGAAGAATATATCGAAGCCCACTGTGTAGCAAGGACTCCTAAGGTAGGGAGTCAAGTCCCTATCCAGGAAATAAATAACCTTAGTCTAAAGAGGATTGTCCTAGTCTTGACTAGGATCATAGGTTCTACATCGTTGCACTGGAATCAAGGTCTCTCATGTTCTATGCATTGCAGTGTGAGAGAACCATAGTGTATGAATGGTGTACCTCACTACTAGAAAATATGAAGAACCGGTTGACGAAGTGCAAGCAGGGGGGTGAAATAAATTTTGGGTTTGGCTCCATCTTGTGTAGTTTTGTTTTCGAGCGGGTTCTAGGTTTGGGACCTAGAGTTGACATTCTTCCTCAAGGACATTGTGATCTAGCCATGGCATGGTGGACTGAGGTGATGAGCCGACAGGGAGGAGGTAGGGTTCTAACACCCTACAACAAGGACTTTTTCTACTGGTGGTGGCAGCAGGCCATCGCTCTGGATGACTAGCCCTACAAGGATATCTACTTCAGAGGATATCCAGACATGCCATTCCACCAAGTTCCTCCTACGGTGACATAGGTACGTCAATTTTTTTTTACATATTTCATTTTTTTGTTATTTTGTATAATTAGGACAAAAATATTTTTGGATGGTGCTTAAGTATTGATTAGACTTTGTGTGCTACAGACGTGGGTCCGTGACGGCCAGAGGGTTTCCCTCGACATCGACAGAGGAACCGGGGAGACGAGGTGGTGGAAGGAGAGGCCGAGAGGGTCCGAGAAAATGTGCAGGGAAACCTATCACGTTTGAATCACAGGATACCAGTGGTTTAGGTAGAGGATCTGCCTAAAGCCATGCAGCAACAGGTGGTTGGTGTACCTAGAGCATGGGTTCGACTCTTTTGGCATCTCACAAATGTCGTGGTTTTCTACCATGACACACATCTGGTGCCACGGGCGTAGATTTTGTGGGATATTGTAATACTGGATATATATGTGTATTGAGGGCGTTAGCCCCATTTTGTACTATAAACACCATATTTTTTGAAATATATAAAAGAGGATCTTCATCTTATATTTTACAATGTGTACATTGATTAGATGGTTTTGTTCTCTTTTAATTATGTGACAAATGCCAATCTAAAACAAAGTTAGCATAAACATCGGATACATGATTAGAACTCCTAGGAATATGATAATATGTAATAAAATCCAATTATCGTTCTAAAATACGTACCCCTAGGAATCATCGGAGTAACATAGGATCATGCACGCGGTAACATACATTCAACTGACATACTATTGACTGGGAATCTAGGAAAACTTCTAATGAACGAATACCATGTGAGATAACATCACACAAAAGTTCTATAACAATGCTATACTTGACCACATTATTCATGGATCACCCTAAGAATATGCCACCTGAAGACACAAGTAGACCCTCGGGTGAGTAAACTACCCAAGTGGCAGAAGACAAGTTTTGTGTATGTCGACTGGCCCCATCTGCGAATCCTAAGTAGACCAATGACTCCGTTGACATCCTTCAACCAAGTGAAAACTCGATAAGCAACCCGAAGACGAAAAATAAAAGAGATATATAAACTAAATTACACTAGTATATAGAGAGTTCTTCCCAAGTCTGAGGCTCAAGAATAATATCTTTTTAAGTAAAGCCTATTTCTGGGCTTGACCAACTTGTTTAGCTTCATCCATAGATCCTTGGTGGAAGTACATTGTCCCATGTTTTCTTTGACATAACTTGAGAGTCCATTGAAAATGGTATTGAGAGACAATGCATCATTCTTCTTTTCTTCCTTTTCAGGTGCAAAATTTGACTTATTCTTCAAGGGAACTAATCCACCAATAGTTGCTTTCCAAACACCTACTCCTTTTCCTTTCAAATACCCTTTCTTTTCTAATATTCATGATGAATATTTTTTCTCATAAAAGATTGGAACTTCATCATCCATTTGTGTGTCAATGGATCTTCACCAAGCTTGTTAATGTTTATAGTGAAGGCCTTCTCTGATACCAATTGTTGGACACACTGATCACACTCAAAGGGGGGGTGAATATATTCTCACAAAAATTAAGTTAGCAAACACCATTCACAACATCATTACTTATTACTTCCATTCATACGTAGTTTCTTGCATGTGAATACATATTAATGACATACATTAACAATAAATATCTATGCACCATCACAATCACAATAAAGAACACAAGGAACACCAAATACATGTATAAGCCTCTTTTGTATTACGAACTAGAATCATTTGTTTTAATAAACACCAACTGAAATAGAGAACTAACTCCAAGAGAGAACCAACTCTCAATTCAATACCCAACTTGCATATCTCATCACTAACCAAGATGTGAGGAATACAACCCTCAAGTACAAGACCCAGCCTTTAGACAAAAAGAAATCTGTCAAAATGCACCAACAATCTATACCAGTACAAGTGCATCAGCTATGCAAAACCTGTCACAATAACCTTCCACCTCAACCTGTCTCATCAATATCATCATCCAAATATGATCTATAACTTTGTAACATACCTGTTGTATGTGATAATAGACTTTCAAACCTTCCTTAACTTCAACAACAAGAAACTAGCATTTTCATCAAACTTTACTTTAGTCTCACATGACTAATTTTGGATTAGTCAACAAACCTAAATTGAAACAATCATAAATATGTACTTGTAATGAATAAAGGTCTAAAAATGCTACAAAATGTTCTTTAGTGTCATGACTTCAATTCCTTCAGATTTCACTGCTTGGAACCTCCCATAAAATGAGTTATACCAAAAATAGCATACCTTGTTGAATTTTGGCTTATTCTAGAGAGAGTACTTGTAGAGCATGCCCCACATGGAATATTTTATGTATGGAAATGCATATAGTACAAAACATACTACAGAATGCACTATAACTAATAAATTTGGTATTATTGAAATTGGATCTATTATGATGAAGTTATGACGTTTTTACCCGAAATACTTGTTTTAGACTAGTTTCAAGACTAGCCACAAACCCTATTTTCCACAGAGTGTAACTCCCAAAATACAATGACCCACAAGATGAATGTTTTTTCACCATTACTGGGATATGTAGTATCAACATCCTCCATATTTCACTATCTGAATCATCCTAGAACAAAATTTGTTGTGAAATGGTGAGATGACCTGTAAATAACATACCTTAGAAAGCATCATCAAAAGAATTTATCCTCCCTTAAATCTTGGCCTTCCTTACTTCACCTTCCCTCTGAAATTTGCCTTATATCTCCTTTGGTTACCTCAGTCACTTGTAGATATTGAATATTCTCAATGGATACTAATGGGAGACTCTTTCTCTCTTATTTATACTCTCCAATTAGCTTCCTCTAGAAGTATTCACTTAACCACTTTGTCCACTTAACCACTTTGTCAACTTAAACAATTTTTTCCAAATAGACACTTTGTCCACTTAACCAAATTTTTCCACTTAGCCACTTTGTCCACCAATAGTAAACTATCCAATTCTAGTTGCAATTAATTTATTTTTAATTGTTTTCTTGTGGCAACCATTTAACCCATGACTAACCACTTTGGTGGGTAAACTTCTTCTAGGAGCTTCTATAACAATTTGACTTATTTGACCTTCTAGAGGCTTCTATATAACTCATGAGGGTTCTCCAACTTCACATGGCCATAACTCTCTAACTGTGAGGAGTTATGTAACATTCCACATATCACCAGAAATGGAATGAAATATACTATCCACATGGAATAGTTTCTCCTGCAAATTCACTGATATTCATTACATTATTCCATAATCAAACTTGGCTTCCCTAACCACAATGTTGGGCTACCTCACCATTTGGACTTCACAAAGTGTCTTCCCGTGAGGTATTTTAGCATAAGGGGACCACTTTGAGAACTTTATCCAAGAGTGTCTTCCCATGAGGGATTTCACCATAAGTATACCACTTTGGAGTTGATCCATTTGGTTATTCCTATCAACCATGACAAGACAATAATGACAAACCTTTACATCATCTCATCTATACATCAATCCATGACAATACATCACTATAACGCCACTTGACATCTTTGACATAAATTACATCTATAAGAACATAGGACATCAATCAATACATCAATGGTACTATGCAAATTCATCAACTCTTTGACTTCAATGACAACATAATGCAACAGGACTCGATTTGTTGCATACTTGTATGAAAAGTTTGACACAGACTCTCATCATTTGGGTAATTTGACCAAGCTTAAATAATTTGATATAGTTGAAGACTACATGACTGCTTTTGAGAAATTGGATTTTTGAATTGACGGCATGTCAGACACCTTCTTCCATAAATGATTTATTAATGGCCTCAAGTATGAAATACAAACGCATGTCGTAAAAGGATTTCGTGCCATAAAATTCTTAAAAGTTTGCGATGTTTCCTTGGTTTAATTGGATATTATCAAAAGTTTGTCTAGAATTATGGAAAAGTTGCATCTCCACTCATTTCCCTCCTTAACAATAATTCTTTCAGTTGGAACATGGCTACTAATCAATTCTTCCAAGCCTTGAAAGAGGCTATGTATATGAGTCCAATTTTGGCACTACCCAACTTCACAAAGACTTTTATTTTTGAGTGTGATACATCTAGGAAAGCGATCATGGTAGTTCTCATGCAAGAGGGAGGACTGGTATCCCTCACTAGTAAACAACTTTCTGAGGGACACTTGGGAAAATCCACCTATGAAAAGAAAATGTTGGCTATTTTGTATGCGATGGATATATGTCATCCTTACTTATCTTGGAAAAACTTCCAAATTAAATATGATCATCGTAGCCTCAAATATTTCTTGGAATAAAGGATTTATCCTCAGAGCAACATAAGTGGTTAACCAAAATGTTTGACTATGATTATGAGATCATTTACAAGAAGGGAGAATAGAATGCAATTGTTAATGTTATTTCCAGGAAATATGAATATGCGTCCCTCTTTTCACTCTCCTTGATTATAGTCGATTGGTTGAAGGTATTTCACCATGAATGGATTCAAGATCCCAAAACTTCTATCATAATCCAACAATTGCAACAAGACATTAATGTACCACAGGGAGACACTTCGAAAAATGAGGAGCTTCGCTATAAAGGCCAACTATTTTTGAGAAAAAAGTCCCAATTTATATCGATTATGCTCTCTCAACTTCATTCTTCACCAACCAAAAGGAATTCTATATTTCACAAAACATATGAATGAGTTAAACATTATTTTTTATGGGAATGCATGAAGTAGGAAATATTCACTTTTTTGGTTGAATTTGATACTTTCCAATGCAACACAGAAGAAATAATCAAAACACCAAGAACACTACAAGATATCCCTATTCCACCTACTATATGGACCAAAATCTCTATGGAATTTATTGTTCGATTACCCAAATATGGAAATAAATAAGTCAGCATGGTTGTGGTGGATCACCTTTCCAAATCGTCTCATTTATGTTGCCTCCAACACACATTTAAAGCCTCCATAGTGGCTTAAATTTTCATGGACAATATATTCAAACTCCATGGAATGAACCAATCCATTCTCTCCGACCATGATCCCAATTTCACAAGAAAGTTTTGGCAGTAATTGTTTAGGTTCCAGGGAACCCAATTGAATCTTAGAACTACCTAGTATCCCCAAACTAATGGTCAAACCAAAGTTTTCAGTAAGTTCTTGGAAGCATATCTTCGAAGCTTCACATATGAATGCCAATAATAATGGGTTCAATGGTTACCACTAGTTGAATGGTGGTACAATACATCTTACCATTGTGCTACTCACATAACTCCCTTTGAGGTGGTCTATGGTAAATATCCACCCGTTATATTCTCTTACTTATCTGGTGTCTCCGTGGTCCAAGAGGTAGACATGATAACTGTTACAGTCTGAGATGACGTTCTATGCACCCTCAAAGAGAATTTGTCGAGTCATAATAGAATGAAGCAACAAGTTGATCAATGTCGTTATAAACACCATTTTTCAAAAGGGGGTGGGTGTTTCTGTAGCTAGAACCATATAAGAAAACATCCCATAAATCATATCACTTATAGAAACTTGCTCCTAAGTTTTATGGCCCTTATACGTTCCTTGAGAAAGTAGGGCCCATGGCTTACAAGTTATCCTTTCCCAATCATTCTAAGCTCCATCATGTTTTTCATGTTTCTTTCTTATAGAAAATGATTGGAATCAAGTTCCAAACTCAAACTAGTCTCCTTGAATTGGATAAATAAGGTTCCATTTGGTTGCAGCCACAAGTAGTCTTGGGCCAACATGAGTATCATATGCATTAGTGCACAATTTAGGAAGTTTTAGTATAGTGGAAGGATACACAACCTGAGGATGCTACATGGGAGCCAACCATCATTCTGCAAAAAATCCCATATCTCAAGCCTTGAGGACAAGGTTTTTGTTTAAGGGGGTGTGCATGTTAGGTTCCTAACCTCCCTAATCCATGAAGTAGATAGAATAATATTTTTTCTATGTAATAAAGGACATCATTGATAAATAAGGCCTATGTAATAATGTGAACACATTTAATGTAAGAAGACTTACTAGAAGGTTCTACCAATAGAAAGTTCTTCGTCTATATTGTTCTTAAGAAGATAGAAATAATATATATATGAGCAGAAAGCATGGAAAAATTGGTCTTGTGAAATTATTGGTACTCGATCTCTACTCTGTTGGACTTTTTCCCCTCAAAGAGGCAAGCAAAATTTTCTCTCAATATAATAAAGGTATCCATTTTTTAATCCATCGTATCATTGTTATTACTATTTTATTACTTTTTGCTAATAATTGTGTTATTGCTTCATATTTCCTTTTGATACCTTACACTCATCCTGCCAAGAAAAATATTTGGACTAGTGAAAAAGCTAGGATTTTACAATCCTTGATTCAAAGAATTTTTGGGTTAAAAATTAGCCATCTCTATAGGATATTGAATTTAGAAAAATATTCTTACCAATGGAAAATAGATTTGTTCCCCATATTATCAAAATGATATGGATAGTAATCTCTTCATTCCAATAATATTTATACATCCCATATACTAAAAATTATGTCTTTAATAAAATTTAATTTAAACACTTCATATCAGAATAAGTATATTGATATGGAATCCAAATGTGAATTTTAGCTTGGTTAGTAGTCTCTTACTTTGCATAACTCAATGACACTCCTCTTTGTCAATTTAATGTGCTCCATGTGTCTTGTTTAACCATATTTCAGGCGTTTTGTTATATATATAGGAGATTGCATATTTGGATTATGGAACCTAACATGCCCGCTAACGTTATCATAGATTTTATATAGTTTTATGCTTACAATATAAAAAGTTGAACCTGTAATCTTTTAAGAACTATTCAATACCTCAACTAACATTTCTTTAACTCATTTCATTCTTTTGGGTTATATATTACGTTACTTTTAAATAATAAAGAATAATTGTACAATCATCCTTCTTAGTGTTCTCTTACTATAAACTTTCATAAGAAAGTTAACAATCACTAATAAGATGACTAGTAAAAGTGGGATAACTTTAACTTGATTGCATAACTAAGTTAACCATTTACCAATAAGATTACCAGGAAAAGTGGGAGAATTGAGAAGCCAAAAAACACCCCTCCCTTTTTTGTTATAGACATGTTTACATGTTATTGTAGGACTTAAAAAAAAAAGTGTAACTCAATTTAGTAATGATCATGCTTTTCAAATAAAAGTTGTATTGGTTATTTTTATTTGGTATATACATTCCATTTTTATTTTTACGTTTAATAACAATATATAACCATGTCTTGCATTCTAACTTTGTCAATAAAATAAGTCCTTGATATTTTAAATTTTCTAAAAATGAGTATAAATATTGCATTTGATTATTTTTCGTTTGATTTTATGTATTTCATTTTTATCATTTAATGAATTTTTGTCATTTAACTTTTCAATTTTATTAATAAAATATATTTATCAAAAATATAATTTAATAATATTTATTTTTCAATTTTATCAATAAAAAATATATATTTTTAAAGTAAGATATGGTACTAATATAAAGAGATATTACATATGGACATACAAATAAGTTCACCAATTTTAGTTCCTCGAAGAACATTACATTCTTTGGAGCTATGTCTAAAAAAACCAAAACTATTGCGTTCTCCTAAGGGGAAACCAATCCCTAACTAGAATGTAAATGTCATATTATTGTTGATAATGTCATACTTATCACTAACAATGTCATACTTATCAAGGTTCTGAAATTAGTTACATAAATCTGGCTTTGGAAAACCAAAAAAAAAAAAAAAAGGAGAGAGAAAATAGAGCAAGAAGTCATAAAAGCAGAGAGATAAAACACTCACTTGATATGGTGTGGGCCAGTGAGGTCCATTGTCACGTGACCTTTAGCATCTTGACAAGTCCCTGCTTCACCATAGTTCATGGAAGGAAGGGTGAATTTGCCTCCTTTATTATTATCTAACAAGGTTACAACCTCTCACACTTAAGCACATTGAATCTCCAAATCCTCCTCTTTGTTTTTGAGCTGGAAAAAGTCTTGCTACTTGGGGAGCATTCCTTTTTCCACCATAGTCTTTTTCTGCCAATATAAATCCAAGGTTTGAAAAAACTTTGAGTTGTGGGTCCTAGTGCATCCCAATTCTGAGATGAAGCCTCCTAGTTGTGCCTCTACATTCTCATTCTCCTAAAAATGCTTGATTTGTATAAAATACTCCTTGAGCTCCACCATTTTGGCTTTGTCCTCCTAAGGGACATACTCCTCATAACATTCCGCTGCACATCGATAGATGCTTTAGCAGTTCGAGAGGGCTTAACAAAAAGGGGGCGAGATGTCTTGTGACCTATGGGAGGCATATTTACCCTCGAAAGAGAGAGAGAAATACTAATAGAAAGAGCTTGAGAACCAAAATGAAAGCAAAGAAGACTATAAACAGAGCTAGGAGGGAGCCAACCAGGGTATTTGCCTCTTAGCCAAGCCTTTTAATTTATAGCCAGGAACTAGTAATAATTCTACTCGGCCTACAAATGTTGGTTATTTATTGTTGAGTGTGGGATGATCACAACCATAATGCAACTCTGGAAGCCTCCCTTCATGGCTACTATCATTTCCCTAAAATATCCTTGATCCAGCTGATCTGGATATCTACTGCTGAAGTACCGTTTGGCTACTGAAACTGTTACTCTGGTGGTTTTTTACTGTGTTTGAGTAACTGTGTGAAGATGCTCAATTATTTTTGCATGTGTGTTCCAATTTATTATGTGTTTACCAGTATAAAACAATACATGCGAAATAAGGACAACACAACTCACTGATATATATAAAATGATGGAAAAAGTAGGAAATACAATAAAGACTGGAAGTAGATATGATAATCATTAGTTAGATCTCATGGATCGTCACTTGAATACAAAATAATAGATAAGAAATACCCATGACGAGAAGAATAGGTGTTGGTCTGCGCATGCACGAATAGATCGACAAAAAACTGTTCGACAACTCGCGGTAACTGCTGTAGAATTTAGAAAACTTGCCCTGATGGTGATACATGTCTGAATGAGTTGGAAATTGTCTCAAAAGATGTGCCTTGGCCTCTAGATTGATCCTAATGACTGTGAGAATGAATATCCGACATCTGAAGCTCCGGATGTCACCCCTTGGGGGTTTCCTCAGTTCCTGGGCTCAATGAGTGTGCCCTAGAGATTCCACCGGAATAATCTTATGATGTATATCTCAAAAGGATTGTCCTGGTATCCTCTATAATGGGTTGGAAGGGATTCCTTAGATCTGCCCCAAAATGTCCCCTGGAACCCCAAATGTGCTTCTCCGAGAGTTGTTCCCTAAATGACTATTTTTCACTTTCTGAAAGATTCTGTTGTCAGAAATTGATGAAAGGTGGCTCAATAGGTGCTCCCTGGCTAAATTTATAATGGGTCGGAAGGAATCGACCATATCTGAAACTCTCTCAAGCTGTCACATAAACACTCTCTCAATCACTTGTGCCCTCACTAGCTGAGTTGTGCAATCATTGAATTGGACACCGTAATGCTCGGTGAAATACCTGGATGGTATCTCCGATAGGATAGGGTGTGTCTCTCAACACCAAAACCGATAATGGATGGTGGTTTCCTCCAGAAATACACAAAACAACAAGGGATCGATTTCCTCCTCCTCTGCAAATACCTCAACATCAAATCATAACATAGAATAATGAATTAGGTTTCTTTACCCTTTCTTTATAACTTCCCGAAACCCTAATTCATTGTTGACCTTTTCCCTCAAAGTGACTTTCACTTTATTTTATTATTCCTTGATAAAATCACTTAATTAATTAACCATTTTACCTCTAAAAAACGATTTATCTATCCTGATGGCTTCTCCGACTACTGAAATTCACTTCTTATCATCTTATCCTATAATTCTCTTCCTCTCGATTCCAATGAACTATTACACTAAGAGTTTTCTCCAAGTAATATGCCCATTAGGACCTTCCTAGTGAATTTAATTAAAATATGACCCATAATAACTCAAAATTATGGAAATCGTTGGAATGCAACATAACCAAAGCCAAGATGTGCGGAATGGATCTTGATGATGAACGATGCAATTCGGGCCCAATAAAACCCCTCAATATCTCCTGAACTCTCTGTCACCCCTATATGGCTACTCTGGTAGGCATAACACTCTGTAGTGTTATAATGTCCCAAAATGGGGATATTACAGTCCTCCCTGTCGGAATATTGCTTTTCCTCAAGAAATAACTGAATCCAACTACATATGATACCGGGGTCCCATATCCACCTATGTGACACAAGGTAGACTCCCCTCAAGATGTGGCTCTCCCAGTGCTCACCACGCATGCCACCCACATGCTTCTTATGAGTAGAATGATAAATGGCCAAAGAATCTTCGTCAAATCCCCGAGCAATCACTCTACTTGAAACTCAACTCCATCAAACATTGAACCACCAAGCAATCCAATCCCTGGATCCCATATCAAGATGTGAAATGAAATGCCTTGTGGATTATAGTTCTATAACATATCAACACCATGAGTCTCCTGCAAATAACACACGACCTGAACCCGAAATGGGTCTATCCTACCAGACCATACCAAACTCAACACGACCGCCATCGATTGAACATGATGCTGCCATAGTGAGGTACTACAAGACCTCAACGAATTACCATCCAATGACGTGATCTCCCCAATATTGAAACTCAATGGAAAATCAAAGTGACTTCCCCCTGCAAATGTCTGTTCGTCTCCATCATTCAATGAAATTCCCAGCCCTGTAATCCTAGGGTCCCATGCCAGTCTCTGACATGGACCATCATGTTTATGTTGGTGTACTCTGATCATGACTGTTTGCTCAAAGTATCCATACTGGACCCTCCACTCCTGGACTCTCATAAGATGAAACAAACTATCGATATAATGAACTCCCAGATCCCATGTCAAATTTGGAAGTTCATCACTTCCAATCCCCACTAATTGCTCATGTGCCCTACTAGTAGCTGTCAAAAGCCCTCCACCCTCATCCCAATGAGAGTCTGAATATGTAGCAACCTCTGAGATATCCCCTATCCCATGGCCTAGGACACTCTCCATCATGCCTACGACCTCAACTGTTTTCCCCTAATGATCCACCCCTATACTATTGTATGCAATCAAGACAGTCTTGTCAGGCGGTCTCATCCTACCAACTCTCCATGTCCCCTGCCATTGTCTACCTCCCCCTATGTTGTTTTCAATGATGAAAGTATCAGGAAAATCTAACAAAAACATCTGTAACCGACTGTAGGACAGGAAAGTATCATATGCTTTGGTCAATCCCTGGGATTGGACCAAAAGCTCATCCACTAGCACCCATGGTGAATAATCACCTAAACTCCAACTATAGGGTACAACAATAGATAACTCCACAAACTGTTGGTCAATCACTCTTCCTCCATCATCACTCAGATAGTTGTTTCTACTGTGAAGGTGATATCCCAGAACTATGTGTTGCTGAAAGGGAGAGGAATCTCCATGCTCCACTAAGTGTGTCTCCTCCCTGCAATCCAATGCATCCCCATGAATCCCATTGTACATCTCTCTCATCATCATATGTCCAAGGTGTACTACTGGATCAACCTCTATGTGGATATCAACCAATACTGGAACACAAATGAAAGTGTCCTCGTAACTACCCCTGCCTCTGGAATCCTCATGTGTATGTGCATGACCGATTGTCTCAGAACTACCCATGAATGGTGGCCCCTGTGACACCTGGACATCCTCCAACAATGTAACTAAGGAACATATTTGACTCTCAGTCGAGATAGATATAGTGTATCTCTTATGAGTCTCCTCAATGACCTCATCTAATCTGGACTATGATTCTTGAAGGGTTGTTTGTATGCCTTCCAAGAATCCTCATGTTCTCATCAAATCATGAGTGAGTCATTCCTCCAACTCTTTCTCCCTTTGGGCCCTGCGATACATATCGACAACCTCCAATAGGTAATATTTGTCCATCAACAACTGTTGGTAGTCAACCCTCATCATGGTCACTCTTTCTCTGAGAGTATGAAATTCATCCATGGAAAATCCCCCATCTGAGCTATCATGTGCCATCGATGCCCTCCAACAATAATTTTACACCAATGTGTGTGTATCATCCATGCATCTAGTGGCTTCCATGATCATGTCCTCACTGACTCTCAACTTTCCCATCCAGTGTCGCGACTCCTGATCACAGTCCCACTGAGGTTCTACCTCATGCCCCTCACTGCTAGTGTCAACAATAGAATCCCCAACAACACTCTCCTCAAAATATAAGGCACTGAATTGCCCACTGTCCACTGTGCTACTGAGTCCTCTTGTATGCCACTGCACACCATCACCAACTGCTACCCCTATATGAATCACATTGTATCCTGTATGGGCAACTGTATCCTCCTGTGCGCTCATTTTGCTAATGTCATCTGCACTTGGATCCCATACGGATGTGTCTAGACATGATATATGGTCATCCCGACCCATGCAAAGTGCACCTTCATCACTGTGGAATGGTCCTGGAAGTGAGTATCTTATCGAATTGTCAGTCTCCACAACATGATCTAACAATGGAATCTCCAAAAGAGGCGACTCCCTCTCCCCATACTGGTAGGTATGTGTAAGGTCAATTGTCTCCAAGTCATGTCTCTCCTCCTGGGTCTGTAGATCCATATGTCCTAGGTGTACAATCCTCACACAAGGCTCCTCCACCATATCAAGAATGCCACTAATATCCTCATGTGTCATGGCTATCATAGGTGTCTAAGAAGATAAACAATGTGTCATTTTCATCATAGAAAGTTCATCATCCTCCATACATGACTTCCTGGAAGCCATGTATACACCCACTTGTAAGCCATCCAACCTCCTAATCTCATCATGTCTATGTGCCAACACCTATGAATCCTCACAAGCGTCACCACTATGATGAAGTGTTGAGTCCTCAACATTACCTGATGGGCAAGATGAAAGATATGCGCTATCATCCTATCCATCCAACTGTCCCTCATATGCGCAAGAGTCAGTATCCTTATCAAACTTCTCTAAATAGGCATCTATGGTTGTATTCACATGCATCTACTCATCCTCGTTGTCATAGTTCACCTCAACAATGTGCACCTTCCCTTTACCCCTGCATCTGTGATTTGGCTTCCAAGGAACTTTGCAACTCTAGCAACACTCCCTGCATCTAATGGGTGTAGGATCCATCTATTCGCTTGTCAATCCACTCACTAGTAAATATGTATCTACATCCTTATCTGATTTTCCCTTAGGCTGCCAGGAAAACTAGCTCTGATACCATTGAAATATTCCTGATCCAGTTGATCTGGATATCTACTATTGAACTACCATCTGGCTACTGAATCTGATACTCTGGGGGTTTTTGACTGTGTTTGAGTAACTGTGTGAAGATGATCGATAGTTTTTGCATGTGTGTTCTGGTTTATTATGTGTTTAGAAGTATAAAACAATGCATCTGAAATAAGGACAACACAACTCGCTGATATATATAAAATAATGGAAAAAGAAGGAAATACAATAAAGACTGGAAGCAGATATGATAATCATTAGTTAGATCTCATGGATTGTCACTAGAATGCAAAATAATGGATAAGAAATAACCGTGACCAAAAGAACAGGTGTTGGTATTTGCATGCATGGATAGATCAGCAAAAAATAGTCCAGCATCTCGAGCTAACTACTGTAGGATTTAGAAAAATTGCCTTGATGGAGATACCCATCCGAATGAGCTGGAAACTGTCTCAAAAGATGTGCCCTAGCCTCTAGACTGACCCTGATGACTGTTCGATTGAAGATTCGACCTTTGAAGCTCTGGATGTCACCCCCTAGGGGTTTCTGCACCTCTAGGGCTCAATGAGTGCACCCTAGAGATTCCACCAGTAGAATATGATGATGTATATCTCAAAACAATCGTCCTAGTATCCTATATAATGGGTCAGAAGGGATTCCTCATATCTTCCCTAGAATGTCCCTTGGAACCCCAAATGTGCTTCCTTGAGAGTTGTTCCCTAAGTGAATGTTTTCCGCTTTCCATAAGATTTCACCGTCGAAAAATGATGATAGGTGGCTAAATAGGTGTGCCCCTGGCTAAATATCTAATGGGTTGGAAGGAATCGGCCCGATCTGAAACTGTCTCAAGCGACCGCACAAACCCTCTCTCAATCACTTGCGCCCTCACTAGCTGAGTTGTGCAATCACTGAAAGTGATTTTTCCATCGTACCTCTAAAAAGTGTTTTTTCCATCGTGATGGATTCTTTGACCACTGAAAGTCACTTATCATCATCTTATCTTATAATTCTCTTCCTCCCGATTCCGATGAGCTATTACACTAAGAGGTTTCTCCAAGTAATATGCCCATTATGACCTTCTTAATGAATTTAATTAAGATATGACCCATAATAACTCAAAATTACGGAAATCGTCAAAATGAAACAAAACCAAAGCCAAGATGTGTGGAATGGATCCTGATGATGAACGATGCAAGTTGGGCCCAATAAAACCCCTCAATATCTCCCGAACTCTCTGTCACCCCTATCTGGATACTTTGGTAGGCATAACACTCTGTAATTTTATAATTTCCCAAAATGGGGACATTACATTACCGACATGGAAACAACGTAACCTTCCTCAAGTTGATGCTCGAGCGAGGGAGAAATGAAACCAAAATCAAGCCTCATCTACTTATCATTCCTTCCCTCCCATCAAACGATGAAGTGATGTCGACATAACCCTAGTTAGTGTACTTATCTGTAATATTGTTTCCAATTTTATAGATGGGTTGGCTAAATGTCGAGGCTTGAGGTCATGGGATGAGATCCAACATGGGACGATCTCCCATAATTTCAAGATAGTTGTCTCACACCCCATCTAGGGAACTACAATTTATCAAAAGTATAATTTAATAATACTTGTTTTATCAAAGGTATAATTTAATAACATTTTACAATCTAATGTTGCAAATTTTCTAGATGGAGCATTGTGGGCCTTTCCAAGCTTCTCCCATTCGTGTCCTATGGATCTATTGAATTTATGTTCCTACTAGTATTTACCAAAGTAGGTAGTATAACATTAGGTAGGATATAAAGCAAACCTCATATTGATATTACCTAGTCCATTTGACAAAATGTTTAAGAAACATTTAGTAAGTCTAATAAAATGTATAATTAATTTTAATATTTTCAAAATCAAAAACCTTTTTTCAATTATTGAGAACTTAAATTCCAATTTTATTATTAATCTACATTCAAGTGATGGTACTAAATATCCCTCGTGGTGAGATATTATTCTCACATATTTGTCAAAACACTAAAATTAATTTTAGTAAACATATTTGTAACTCGCAAGTTGTGAGGTTCTCCACCTCCATTTAGCATGGCAGCCTACATACAAATTTCTTCCACGTGTCATCCTTTTTTTCCACTTATTTCCACCACCTAATAGTAAGGATTCATAGAAGCTGAAATTTGAGCCTCCTTTGATTGTTAGTGCCACCACCTAATAGTAAGGATTTGTCTATTAATAGTAAGGATTCATAGCAGGTGAAGACTAAATTGTAATCCAATGAAGAAGGCAAGTTTGAATTTAGAGTAGAAGTTGGTCAACACTCCTCCTTGATTTTATCATGTTCTCTTATTCAAATTTCTTATCTGGAATCATTTCATTTTGCACATAATTTTTAGAAGAATTGTCATTCATTTGGCACAAAATTTGTTAAGCATTTGTCAAACTAAATCTAGCTAAATTAGAAGTCCAAAAACATGGAGAGCATGTTCTCTGGGATGAAAATGTTAGGTCCTTCATTGCTAGTTTTAGTGTTTTTCTTTGTAACACAGGTCTTGACTACTTGATATATTTTTTCTTCACATCTAATGAACTTGCATATATAGACTTGGGGTTTGTCTTATTGAGATTGGTGGTATAAACAAAAATCATTACGAAATTTCAACTATTACAATACTTTTTCTACTTGGGACTAAAGGAGATGGGAAAAACACTCTCATTAATAAAATATTAGAGGTGCTCAGCTGTGGAAATGAAAGATTAGATAGAGCTCAAGTTTTTAGAAGAATTCCTTATCTGGTATCATTTCATTCTGCACATAATTTTCAAAAGAATTGTCATTCATTTTGCACAAAATTTGTTAAACATTTGTCCAACTAAATCTAGCTAAATTAGAAGTCCAAAAACATGGAGAGAATGTTCTCTGGGATGAAAATGTTAAGTCATTTATTGCTAGTTTTAGTGTTTTTATTTGTAACATAGGTCTTGACTACTTGATATATTTGGTCTTCACCTCTAATCAACTTTCAGATATACATCCGAGGCTTGTCTTATTGAGACTGGTGGTATAAACATAAATCATTACGAAATTGCAACTATTACAATACTTTTTCTACTTTGGACTAAAGGAGATGGGAAAATAACTCTCATTAATAATATACTAGAGGTGCTTAGCCGTGGAAATGAAATATTAGACAGAGCTCAAGTTTATTTAAGAATTCGTTATCTCGTATTATTTCATTTTGCACATAATTTTTATAATAATTGTCATTCATTTGGCACAAAATTTGTTAAGCATTTGTCAAACTAAATCTAGCTAAATTAGAAGTCCAAAAACATGGAGAGCATGTTCTCTGGGATGAAAACGTTAGGTCCTTCATTGCTAGTTTTAGTGTTTTTCTTTGTAACATAGGGGGCTAAAGGAGTTGGGAAAATAACTCTCATTAATAATATACTAGAGGTTCTCAGCCGTGGAAATGAAAGATTAGACAGAGCTCAAGTTTTTAGAAGAATTCCTTATCTAGTATCATTTCATTCTGCACATAATTTTCAGAATAATTGTCACTCATTTGGCACAAAATTTGTTAATCATTTGTCAAACTAATTCTAGCTAAATTAGAAGTCCAAAAACATGGAGAGCATGTTCTCCGGGCTGAAAATGTTAGGTCCTTCATTGCTAGTTTTAGTGTTTTTCTTTGTAACATAGGTGTTTAGTTGTTGATATATTTTTTCTTCACATCTAATGAACTTGCAGATATAGACTCAGGGTTTGGCTTATTAAGACTGGTGGTATAAAGATAAATCATTATGAAATTTCAACTATTACAATACTTTTTCTACTTGGGACTAAAGGAGCTTGGAAAAGCACTCTCATTAACAAGTGTTGCATGGCAGGGTAGTCCATGCCAGGTTGGAATGGGAATAAATGTGACTGAGTACAGACATGTGGGTAGAAAGTTGAAGTATATGTGGTATCCATGTAGAATTTAGTTTTCCCAGATTAGTTTAATTTGAAATTTATCAAGAAGTATTAATGTCTGGTACATCAACAAAAGGTTCCTAGTATCTAAGCTTGATAGTACGAGAAAGATTTAATAGGAGCCTAGACAAAAAAAAAATTAGTGTACAATAATAATAAGGTTCCTAGTAAGAACGTTTGTTACAGGAACATTTAAAAGGTTCCTAGTCAAAAAAAATGTAGCATACAATCGAATAGTAATAACGTCTCTTACATAGGTTCGTGGAAAAAACACAAAAAAATTAGCATTTCCAAATCAGTTTTCTTTAAAACAATATAATAGTAACAACGTCGTGCAACAAAGGCATTACCGAATTAGTTTTCTTTGAAAGTAGTAACGTCTGTTATATCAAGAAAGGTTCTTGGAAAAAAATAATCTAGCATACAATAGGATACAAAAAATGTAGCATTCTCGAATTAGTTTTCTTTGGAACAAACAACAAAGGTTCCTAGAAACCCAAAATTTAGCATACAATAAAGGGATTCCGATTCAGTTTTCTTTTAAATTTATCAAAAATTAATAATGTCTGTTACATATTTATGGAAATTTAAATGCGTTTTTCATATAGACTGGGATTGGGTCTCCCGCGGACCATAAAAATAAATAAGTACAAGAATTAGGAATGTCGAAAGAAGAAGTGCGCTAAGGTAGAGAGGAAGACCTGAAAAGAAGAAATTGGAAGTTATGAGTCTTTGGTTACAATTTTCTATTTAAAGAGGTAATAACTGGATTGATAAAGAAAACAAGATGACAGTATAGACTTAAACTAGATTGATAAAGAAAATAAGATGCCAGTATAGACTTACTATGAAGCCAATGCGTTTTTGTTGTTGTCGTCGATGGTCAGTGGATTCGTGTCGACCGGTTATTTCCCTTCCTGGACGAGGTTGTCCATTCTATGTTGGAACCATTCTTTGATATAGCTTCTCATGGGGGGCATGTTGATTTCATTCTGGATTTCTATGTCGTAAAGGTCATTTTCTAATTTCCTTCTATCAATTGAAATACTATGCAGACTCTGTTCAATTTTTTCATTGTGTGCCACATAGTCCAGTACCCAGCGCTTGAGCTCATCTACACGATGTTCAACTATTTCGTAAAAAAATTTGAAAGACAACCCCTTTAAAATATCATTTTGTTCATGGAAGGATTCTTTGGTGATCGAAAAGGATTTGAGAATTAAGTTTGGGTCTTCAACCTTCTTGGTACTTCCAGCTAAGTCTATTTGGATCAGGCTTGTGAATAAATCTTCCTTTTATGATATGGCTTGTTTACATGATTCGAAAATGAGCTCCAGGTTCTTAACTTTATTTTCTCAGCATGCTTTTACTTTTTTGGTCCTCTTTGGGGAGGGTAGTTTCTCTTGTCTTTATTTCAGTTCTGATGTGTTGATGACATGGTTGGAAACATGTGTCAGCATCTCTTCATAGAAACACTGATCATTTTTTAAATTCACCTCCAAATGTTCGAGCAAATCATTTGCCTTCTTTCCGAAGGAAACTAAATTTTGTGATGTTTCCTAGGATTTAGTAACTAGCTTCATTATTTTGTTGATTTTATTATCTATAAGGGCTCTAGGGCATGCAAGGAGGGTAGAGGATACTTTCATCTTGGCTGCAATGGTAGAAAGCACGTTTTTTTCTAAAGGACTGGCAAATTCAGGGGTTGCAATGAAAGCCTGCTAAAATTCGTTGAGGAGTTCTTTCACTCTGGCATTTTCCGTTTCAATTCATGTAATGGAATCATGAAGATCATCAACGGTTACTTGGTGAAATAGGGAGATTTGGGACGACCACATTTTCATAAAGTTAATCTCTATGTGATATTTTCCTTTCCTCTTTGTTACATATCTCTTTTCAATGACCATACTTTTAGATTGGCTGTAAAAAAAAATGCTCTAGAATATGAAGGATTCATCTTCGTAAAACATTTCGGTCTCAACTATTTCAACTGCGGATGACCCAATTTTGTGCATGTGCTCAGTTTCAATTTCAATTTGTACCTATTCACTTTCAATTTTGGGTTCGTCTGCCTACCCTTCATTCTTTTTTCTCTTCTTCGTCAGTGGAATTTTGTGAGAACTATAAATTTTTATGCGTGGAGGGTTTTTTCTCCTCCTCCATTCGAAGATTTGTGGGTTTCTTTCTTAATGGGGTGAGGCCGTTGAAGTGATGCTCTATGATGTCGTTCTCTTGGGAGTGTTGATGGGGGACTGTGCACTCTCCTCAATCGATATTTTTCCCTATTGTCTGTACAATTCAGTCGCGCTTTGCAATGTCTCTACATCGCAATTTCCAGAAGAAGCATTGTTGTCATCACTATCCCTATCTTTGGTCAGGTGTTTATGGATAAAAGAGTTGTTAAATCCAACTACTAGTAAATGTTCTCAAAAAATCCCATTAGGTTCGAACGCTTTTATCCTTTCAACATACGTTAGGTTCAATTTCTTGAAATGGCCAGCAAATTCATCAATCTTGTTGACATTTCTGCACACGAAGTCTCTGAATTTCCAGGGCAGAGGAATGAACTGTTTTTTTTCTTGTCATGGAAAAAATGAAACCAATGGTTGTATTGCCTTTCTATTTATACAACAAACATCTTGTTTGTGATGTGGAATGGAAGGAAAGCAAGATTTTCCTTAGAGCCAAAGACCATGAGTACACTGTGATTTTCCTTTTGTTCAAGTGTGCCCCTCCTGTTGAAAAACTGGGTTGCCTGGCCAAACATTCCGGGAGCATCCTTCCCTAACAAAAAATCTTTGAAAACTGAGACAAAGCCATTAAAACTTCATAAAAACAATGGGAGGCCTTGTGCCTCCATAGGGCCTGGTACCAGAATGTTATTGGGTCGAACCCACAGTTTATTTTATTGGAAAGAGAAAGTTTTGGAAATGGACAACAATGCACTATTGCAAAAATGAAGTAGGATGACATATGAAATTTATTCAAGTCTTTGAATCATGACAACTGGGAACAAATCTCAATGGAAATTATCTTCCCCCAATTGAAAATGAATTGTTCCTTGACTATGAAGTACAAAATATAAATAATTATATGGGAAATGCTTGTCGTGGATGCCTGTCCCGTTATTCTTGTAAACAACCAAGCAATTTACTGGAATGGATTTCTAAAGGAACTTACCTGCAAATTTGTGATATATTGAGGAACTCTTGTCGGGTCTTCGAGGAACTCGGTCAATATTTCCAACCCGTTATCATATTTTTCTAGGAACTGCTTTCAATCTTTTCCTCTGAACATTAATGTTGGCCCAGGCAATTTTAACATCTTCCGGAAGACTTGAGGCGACAAACAAATAAGAGAATGGTCGCGCAACGGAATAATTCTTTGGCTTGGAATATATTTTTTGGTGCACTAAGAGACCACCTCCTTACAGTTAAAAACCTTCGACACACAACCTACACGAGCGATTCCATAGGTCCAAATCACTTTGTTCTGGGTAGAATGGGATGAATAGTAAAAGTATGCCTTGGACCACTGGAAGTCCTGGTCCTGATGTCCGAATATATTTACTGTCTCTCCACAAAAATGTTGTCGACCTGCTGCCATAAGTCTACAAGAATGTGTGTTTTCTCTAGACGATGAACGAAATGAAAAGTTGGAAGGGATAATATAACCCTACGCAAATCTTGGTCCAATGCATGTGAATGGGAAATCTCCTCAAGACTTTCATTCATTAATGATAATTTGGACGGCTATTGCATGATGCGTTGTTATCATTAAACACTAGTAATTGCATACAAAGAAATGTGAACATGGTAGATACGGAAATGAGCGATTAAGCATTGTATATTTCTTGAGAGCACCAAAATGACGATGCGTGTTAGAGATGAACAATCGAAAGGGACAAAATAAATCTCTGTAGATCTTGGTTTAATGCGTAATAATGGGATATCTCCTCAAGTGTTTCGGTCATTAATGACAATGTCGACAGTTCCTTCATGGTCAAATGTTATCATGAAAGGTTTCTAATTGCATATTAAGAAAGTACGGAGGTTGTGGGTACGGGAAAAATCAGCTTCAAAATAGGGTTACAAGGTACAATCGTTGGAGGTGAGGGCGCGAGGGTCAAATTGTATGTCTCATATGTTTTTGAGTGCAATACGTGTAACACTGAAGAGGGTATGGTAGGTCAGTCTAGAGGGTAATTTGTATATCACTAGTAAGAGATTAACTAATGTATATCAAGAAGGACAGGAAGTTAGTGGGGATGGAAAGCAGTGATAGATATTTTGAAACAAATGTGAGTCGTGGTAGAGTGAAGCTTGCGAGTTCGAGGAGTCCATGCTGGAATTGTAGATGACGAAAGTTTTGAGTGCACGATATATAGCACAGAACAAGAAGCAACAGAGTTGGAAAGAGTCAATGCGGCAACCACGGCCATAAAATTGGCTAAGTATGGAAAGGAACAATGGTCAGTTGGATTCGTCATGTGAGGATATAGATGGAAATGAAGATATGTCAGCCCGCCAATGCTAGAACCCATGATCATAGAAAAATGACTAAGTATATAAACACAAAGCTATAATACATGGGAGGAAGAAAAGGGAAAAAGGAATAAGGAGTCCACGGTGGAATTGTAAATCACAGAAATTTTGAGTGCAATATGTATATCAAGGAACAAGAAGCAACAAAGTTTGAAAGCGCCAACCCAGCAGGCACAGCCATAAAATTGGCTAAGTATGGAAAGGAATAGTGGTCGGTCGGATTCATCATGTGAGGATATATATGGAGATGAAGATATGTCAGCCTGCCAATGTTGGAACTCACCATCATAGAAAAGCGACTAAGTATATAACCACAAAGTGATAATATATGGGAAGAAGAAAAGGGAAAAAAGACTTAAGGAGTCTGCGGTGGAATTGTAAATCACAGAATTTTTGAGGAAAATATGTATATCAAGGAACAAGAAGCAACATAGTTCGAATGCGCCAACCCGAGACAGTGACAAGGTCTCCCTAGAAGACGTGAGGTCCCGACGGTCAAATTGTAACATTCAGAACATTTCAATGCATAATCTGTAACACGGAAGAGGGGACGATGTCAGAACCCGGTAGTAAATTTGTATATTGCAGAGGGGCGGATGCGAACTTTTTCGTATCAGTGTGTGCAATTGTCACTAATAGAGTCACTAGTAAGAGCATAACCAATGCATATTAGGAAGGACAAGAAGTTAGTGGGGATGGAAGGAAGCGAAAAATACTTTGAAACATTTGTGAACCATGGTAGTGTGAATCTTGTGAGTTCGAGCAATCGCGATGTAATTGTAGATCACAAAAATTTTGAGTGCAAGATGTACATCACAGAACAAGAAGAAGAAGAGTTTGAAACCGCCAACCTGATAACTGTGGCCATATAATTGGCTAAGTATGGAAAGAAACAATGGTCGGTCAGATTCATCATGTGATTATATAAATGGAGATAAATATATGCCATCCCGCCAATGATGGAACACACGATCATAGAAAGGTGACTAATTATATAACTAGAAAGCGATAATACACGGGAAGAAGAAAAGGGGAAAAGGACTAAGGAGTCTACGGTGGAATTGTAGATCATGGAAATTTTAAGTACAATATGTGAACCCAGTAGTCAATTTGTATATTACGGAGGGACGGATGCCAACTATTTTGTACCATTGTGTTCAGTTATCACTAGTAAGAGAACAACCAATGTATATTAGGAATGACAGGAAGTTAGTGGGGATGGAAGGCAATGACACATACTTTGAAACATTTCTGAACCATGGTAGAATGAAGCTTGCGAGTTCGAGGAATCCATGGTGGAATTGTAGATGATGAAAGTTTTGATTTCAATATGTATATCACGGAACAAGAAGCAACTGACTTCAAAAGCACCAACCCTACAAGAGCGACCATAAAATTGGCTAAGTATAGAAAGGAACAACGGTCGATCAGATTCGTCATATGAGGATATAGATGGAAATGAAGATATGTCAGCCTGACAATGATGGTACCTGTGATCATAGAAAGGCGACTAATTATATAACCAGAAGGTGATAACACACGGGAAGAAGAAAAGGGAAAAAGGGTTGAGTGCCCAGTGGAATTGTAGATAAAAGAAATTTCGAGTGCAAGATGTATATTATGGAAGAAGAACCATCAGAATTTGAAAGGGCCAACCCAAAACAAATCCAAGAATTGGACATTTCATGAACCCGACAATAGGAGGATCCAAAACAGGCTCACAAGGTCTCTCCAGAAGATGCGAGGCCCCGACGTTCAAATTGTATCAATCAAAACATTTGAATTCATAATCTGTGACATGGAAGAGCGGACCATGTCAGAAGTCAGTATTCAATTTCTATATTGTGGAAGGTGTGATGCCAACTGTTTCGTACCAGTGTGTCCAATTGTCACTAGTAAGAGCTAATTTAGAATTGAAAATAAGTGCAATGTTGAGCCAGCCAGCCTGCAGGTCCACTTGTCAATTTGTATATCACAAAATTATGGGTGCTATTTGTAGGGCACGGAACAATGGAGGGCCAATTTTAGCCCGCCTTCCCGAGAACCCACGATCGAAAAAGTGGCTACGTATGGAACGCGAAGTCCGTACATGCTCTATAAAATATCATGTCCATACTCTATAGTCCCATAATACATGGGAAGAAAAAAAGGGAAAAAGGACAAAGGAGTCCATGGTGGAATTGTAGATCACATAAATTTTGAGTGGAGAATGTATATCATGAAACAAGAAGCAACAGAGTTTGAAAGTGCCAACCCAACAACCGTGGGCATAAAATTGACTAAGTATGAAAAGGAATAGTGGTCGGTCAGATTCTTATGGAATGAAAAATTCTAGGAATTTTGCATTCAATTTGTATATCGTGGAATTCTGGGTGCTATTTGCAGGGCACAGAACAATGGAGGACCATTTTGAGCATGCCCGCCTGAGAACCCGCGATCCAAAAAGTGGCTACTTATGGAATGCGGACTCCATACATGCTCTATAAAATCTCATGTCCATACTTTATAGTGACATAATAGATGGGAAGAAAAAAAGGGAAAAAGGATGGAGTCCGCGGGGCATTGTAGATCACAAAAAGTTTGAGTGGAAAATGTATATCACAGAGAAAGAAGCAACAGAGTTCGGAAGCGCTAACCTGACAACTGTGGGCATAAAATTGACTAAGTATGAAAAGGAATAGTTATTGGTTGAATTCCTCATGTGAGGATATAGATGGAGATGAAGATATGTCAACATGCCAACGTTGGAACCCACAATCATAGAAAGGTGACTAAGTATATAACTAGAAAGCGATAATACATGGGAAGAAGACAACAGAAAAAACATTAAGTATCTCAGAGAAGAACATCTATTGTTTTCTTATTAATGCAAATCTTTTCGAATCCCTGCTGAGTTCTCACCAGTAAAGGCATAAATAGCAGATCATGGAAGTTCTTTGGGTGCAATATGTATATGAGGGAACATGGGACAGAGGTGTTGGATATCTCAAATCCAGGATCCGGTGATTACATAATTGGCTAAGTATCAAAAGGGAACGTAGTCGGTCGGGCTCATGGTGTGAATATATAGATAAAGAGTTGCCAATTTGTGAATCCATGAGGCTGTGATCATATAGTTGTGACTAAATATAGAACCAGAAAGGGATAATAGAGGGGGGGGAAAGAGAATTAAGAGTTTTTATACATTCCTATGGACAAATTGTATATTGCGGAACTCCGGGCGCTCTTTGTAACTCACCGAAAATTTGAAGCACAATTTTGAGGTCACCAATCCAGTAACCTGCAATGGAAAAAGTGTGCTAGTATGGAACATGGAAATGCTGGTCAGGACATGCTTTCGCTAAGCAAGATCTTCTTTGCATGTTTTTGGACAGGTTCTCTAGGTGTGGTTGGTTGTCCCGAATTTTACATATTAATGAGGATTTTTTTACACTTCTTGCATATTGATTCAGGTCTAGTATTAAACCTTTGGTGTCGCATATCTGGAAAGAAGTACGGGGATGGGTAGAACATGAAACAATGACTAGGACTTGGAGTGTTCATCAACCCGCCAACGCAAGGATCCAAAATATGGTCACAAGGTTTCTCCAGAGGACGCAAGGCCCCAACGACCAAATTTTATAGTTCAGAACATTTCAATGCATAATGTGTAACATGGAAGAGGGGACGATGTTAGAGTCCGGTTGTCAATTTGTATAAAGAGGAGCAACGGGCACCAATTATTTCATACCAGTCTGTCCAGTTGTCACTAGTAAGAGCATAGTTAATGTATATCAGGAAGGGTGTGAAGTTGGTGGGGATGGAAGAGAACGAAATATACTTTGAATGAATTTAATGTATACAAGGAACCAATGGTGGAATTGTAGATCACAGATGTTTTGAGTTCAATATCTATATAACGGAACAATAAATAACCGAGTTCATAAGGGCCAATCCAACAACGACGACCATAAAATTGGCTAAGTATGGAAAGGAACAACGATCGGTCAGATTCATGATGTGAGGATATATATGGAGATGAAGACATGTCAGCCCGCTAACCCTGGAACCAGATATCATAGAAAGGTAACTAAGTATATATCCATAAAGCGATAACAGGCGGGAAGAAGAAAAGGTGAGTTCGTATGTGCCAACCTAGCAACCGCAGCCATACAATTGAATAAGTATGAAAAGGAATAGCGGTCAGTCGGATTCATCATGTGAAGATAGAGATGGAGATGATGATATGTCAGCCCGTGAACCCTACAACCGCCAATCATATAAATACAACTAAGTATAAAACCAGAAAGCGATAATGGACGGGAAAACGAAAAGGGGAAAAGGGATAAGTATCTAACAGTCGAAAAACCTTTTTTTTTTCATTTATTAATGGCAATGTTTCTGAACCCCTGGTGGTTTCTTACTAGTAAAATCATAAACTACAGATTACTGAAGTTCTTTGGCTACAATATGTATATGACGAAACAACCCGGGGCCTGGTGGGATAATTGGTAAAGTATTGGCCAAGAGAAAGGTTTGATATATATTTTAATAGTATTCATACTAATATGTATTATTAGAGAAAGTTTTGATATTTATTTGAATAGTATCCATACTAATATATATCAATGGATTGTTTCTGTTTCAAATGAAAATGATCTCCCAATTTACAGGAAGCTCTTCGGTTCTCAAATTTCGTTGAACCCACAAACTTTTTGACTGCAAGATGTATATAACGCAACAAGTAACATGAATTTGCATTGTGGTTTCAACAAGATAAACTCCTTATCATCTACTCATATTGTATTCCTTGCAATGACATGAGAAAATGGTGACTCTCCATAAACATTAATATCTAAATTAAATTAAATGTAATGAAAATTTGGTGTGATTTAAGTAATTAAGGCACCTTCAACCGTTCCTTTATTAATGTGAAGCTTTTCAAACCTCTGGTGAGTTATCACTAGTTAAATCATAAATTGCATATCACAGACGCTCTTTGGTTGCAAGATGTATATGACAGAACATGGAACATAGTTGTTGAATACCGCAAACCTGGGACCTGGTGGGAAGATAATTGGCTAAGTTTTTCCCAAGAGGAAGTTTTTATATTTATTCCAACAGAAGAAGCTACAATATATGCAAGATATTGAACAGGAGCATTGCGTCAAAACTTGAGATGCCTTGTTGTAAGTCATTAATTCATTCTATTTATGGGACTCAAAGAATAAAAGCAGTATGGGTCCTCCAATTTCTTTATTTAAGTATAGGGTCTGCGCCACATAAATATGGCCTATGAAAAATTATTCTTCAATTTAAAATGTAAGAAACGAACAGAGTAACCTTTTATTTAAATTGAAGTAGTGATGAGAAGAAATAAAATCTTGTCGTCCATGTTTAACGAAACACATGGAAAAAAGGTACAAAATAAAATGAAAATCAATACCAGAGATTGGAAAACACTTTAAAAAAAAACTGTAATTATTCTATATTCAAATAATATGGGTTACAAAATAAAGCTGAGATTATTTGCCACAATGAATGCGGTTTGGCCTGCCGCCGACCAGAAAAAATATGTACATTCAAAATATTTGTAAAAAATGAGTTGAATATCAATTTCCAGTCTTGGACTTAATTGGTTTTGACAACTAGATGTATCTCAGTTTTTTTAATAGCTTGTCACTTCTAGATATGGCTTGCTTGCAATGGTTGGTTATCCAACATTCCATTGTTTGTCAAGTATTAATTTCCCTCTGTCGTTGAAAACTTGGGGTTTAAGGTGCTTTCCTTGCAATGTTCCTGGCCATTGACATCCAAGACAACTTAGAAATGTGATCCAGGCCAAATTCAAAGTAGAGGGAGTCATTTTATGTGACATTAGCTATGGGACGGGAAAAAAATTAAAGTATGTTCTGACTACTATTCTCCTTGTATTCGATCATCTATTTGGTTGAAAATCCTTCCTAAATATTTTTATGTTGAACTTCTTTGTTTTATTAGTGTAAATTGGAAGGAACATGAAATCCAGCTGCAAAATGTTATTTTGTTGAAGTACATGGATTCTTCGGGATGCACAGGTCTGTCAAGTGTATCAAATGTTGCAGAACGCATAAGCACAGATATGGCAAGTGTATCAAATGTTGTAGATCGCATCAGAATATATATTTCGTCATAGCGGTGGAAAATATGGCGGCCCACAGAAAGTTCTGGAATGTTCGGAGGTGACGCCAAATATGTGGAGTCTACAACTACATACAGAGGAAACCAAGCAAACTTTGACAAAGAACATGGCTTTCTGTCAAGTCGGTTACCACACCTAGAAGTATCTCAACAAACTTTGAAATATAAACTTTTGTAGTGATAATATGTCATTTTATCCACCCATACAATTTATGTTACCCACCTCGAGTTACATTTGCAAATGGAGTAATATTTTGCATCGTTTACGAACATCACAAACCATTTTTCAAGCCATGGTAAGTGCAATTCCCCTGAGGAAGAGAAATGCTTGTGCGATCTACAGAAATAGCTACACTTGCCAAATATGTGTTGTTAGAAGAAACTATATACTTCAACGAAGAAGTATTTTACATGTGACCTGAAAATCCATTACAACTCCTAGAAAGAAAACAAAAAGGTTCAACAAACAAATATCCAAGCATCCTTTTCAACCAACGAAAGCATCAAATACAGGGAGAACACCAACTAGAAGATACTTCTCCCTTTTTTTTCCTCCTCTCTGAGTTTCTGTTGGATAACAGAGTTTCTTTTTTATTCAAAGCTCACGTCACATAAAACCAGTCTCTCTTCTTTCAACTGGGCCTCAATCACATCTCTAAGTTGTCTTAGATGTCCATGACCAGGACCATTAGAATGAAGGCATGCTAAAGTGCAACACTTTGATGATAGAGATAAATGGAAACAAGTATTTAAAAGCAACGTTGTATGATCTTCCATAGATTTTTTGCTAATTCGTTTTAATGACAGATGTTCTCGATATTTTCGCTTATTAATGCCAATATTTTTTAATATGTACATTGAATACTAACTAATAGCACATATTAACATTAGCATATCCGATCAGATTCTCAAATATGACATCTAAGATATGCACAATATTAAAGAGGGACATGATGTCAAGGCCTCTGTGGGTGACACGTTCATGCACTATGCCGAATCCTTTAAGAAAACCAAAAGAGCCATTTTTTTTTTTTTGGAAATTCAAAATGCAGGCAAAAGAAATTACCAGATCCCATAATATTCACATGTCTATTCATTTTAATGGGAGATGTGATCGATCTTTCTTCTTATTAAAGCCAATGTTTTCGAACCTGTCTGGTCAGTTGTGACTTTTCAAAGCATAATTAATGTCTATTGGGAAGGGAGAAAGGTAGAGGGGATGGACGAGAGTTACGAATGATTTTAAATTTTCTAAACTCGGAAACACATCAACCCACCAAACTTTGAAAACTCGAATAAGTATGGAAAGGTAGGTAGGATAGACAAACTCATCACAGGAAGATGCACGGTTGCGAATTCGAGGAGTGCGGGGTCGAATTGTAGAGCATGAAAGTTATGGGTGCAATATGTATACATTGAACATGAGCTCCCATAGTTCGATAGCACCTATCTGCGAAGCCATGTCCATAAAACTGGTTAAGTATGCAACCGAATAGCAGTCGATTGGAATGACCACAAAAACGTGAGAAACTATAGAACCAGAAACACAGTTTACAAGAGGGAAAAAAAAGGTAGAGAACAACTATATCGCTCACACAACAAAACTTACTCTCATAAATATGAAACCATAGTAAGACATAAACCATCGAAAAAACACCTCCATCTATGAAATATAGTTTGAGGCCGACAATCTCTAGTTCAACGCATAAGAGATGCAATTTACATCGACTGCAATTTTTTCTGTATGTTATTTTATCTTAATAGTATTTTGTGGAGAGTCCACTGCAAAAGAATGTAACAATAGATCCAACTGCGTATGCAACATCCCAACATTGCAAACCTTAGGAAAACAAGAACAAGAATCAAATAACAACCCAGTTAAGAAGAACCAAAAGGCTCAACTGTAGTTGCAGGACCTGAACTCTGCAAAGTCGAATCAAACAACAATAAACATCACACAGCAAACAAACAAGTAAGAAACAACTAGTCCACAAGGAATGACACAGTTCCAATCGCGGTTGCAGAACCCCAAACGTGCAAACTACAACAACACGAACAACCAAACAAGAACAACAACAACAAGCAATTAAGAAATTAGTGGAGATGCAAAAACAAGCATGAACCAGTGAACTAGCAATGGTGCTGAAGCATATAAATAAATAAAAAAGAAGAAAATGTATTGTAACAAGCTTGCTAAGTAAACATTCAATGCTACCAAGCCTGTTAGGTAAATATTTAAGTCTGTCAGAAATGCTCTCTAAACATTTAAGAAAAAAATGCAATGTGGTATGTCTCTGACGTATCCCAAAAAATTATTATAATTTATGTAACAATAGTTTGAACAATAGAGAATGTATTCGAAGGCCAAACTTTAGATATGCCAGCATATCAAACATTTCCATAAATTTACCTAGCATAAAATGCTAAACCAAACATATGAATTAATGCTAGCATTAATCCACCTTCGACCAATGCATAAGAAAATATATCATTCAAAAAGACCATGTACGATCAAATACTTTGGATATGCCAACATATACAACAATGGGAATAGCAAAGCCGACAATAAGACCCCCATTCCATTGTCCAATCGGATCATGACAAATATGATACTTTTTATTATATAAAAATCAATGTTTTTAGTTCCCTGGTTCCAACAATACATAACATGCAAACATTTATGGTCAAAGGACAAAATAATATGAACTCAATGAATTATCGATCACTATAGTCCCTCTATGCCTTTGACAGGGACTAATAATATACTAGATGTGCTCAGTAGTGGAAATCAAACATTAGACATAGATCAATCTTTTTGTAAATTCTTTTTTTAGTCGCTTTCTTCTTCCATATGGTGATAGCAATGCAATTTTATCAAAACTGGTAGTATTACATTTTCAATATTTATTTTCACTTCAATGGTATCATTCTCTTAGTTGTTGATTTTCTTTCCCTAAAAAGTGGTTCAATGTATTTACTCTAGCCTATACTATGTGGTATTCGTTGTTGATTTTCTTTCCCTAAAAAGTGGTTAAATGTATTTAGTTTAGCCTATACTATGTGGTATCGTTGTTGATTTTATTTCCCTAAAAAAGGGTTCACTGGATTTGCGTTAGCCTCTACTATGTGGTATTCTCTATTTACATAGGGAACATTTGACTAAAATTGAAATAATTGAGTGGCTTTTATTTTTAGGCAAGTCATCTACTGAAGGTGGGATCCTCTTTCTCCAGGAATACATGGTTCCTGAAACTTTAAAAAGGAGGTGGGATCCTCTTTCTCCAGGAATACATGGTTCTTGAAACTTTGAAAGGATTTTGCATTTTTCATAGTAGAGGCTTGTTAGAAAATGTTGTTGAGGATTTTCCTATCTTGGAAAATTGGATGTTTAATGATATACATCATGGAGAAATGCTTCTAAGTTTGGATTAGTTTTTAGAAAGTATTTATATTCTGTATGTTTTTATACTATTATTTTTATTCTAATACATATTAGTTCTAAAAAAAATTTATGACTAGGTCATCTGATGACATCACTATAAGGATGTTTATGAGGCAGAGAGAATGTGACATAACGAAAGTCATTTTTGTTATATTCGTTCTCAGTGCATTTTCTATTTTCTAAATCATGGAAAATGCGGTTACACTTGCTTCTTATACATTGGTGAATTTATTTTTGGCTCGTGTATCTTTCATTTAAAGGTATAAATTCTCAAGAATTCCTTTTCTTTTTTCTTCCCCGGATTTGCAACAATTGTATCTAATCTTTTTGTTATGACTCGACTCACACTAGATGACTTTTTTCTATTGAATTCAATAAATGAAATTTTATTATATTTTAGTAGTAGCATATGGCCCTAGATATACCAGAGGGATATTGGCTATACCCATAGGGATACACACTGGAGGATATTCAAGCTTCTTGTTATCTGATTTTGCTATGTTGACTCACAATAGATTTAAAATGATCTACTATAATAAATTTAAAACTTCCCAGATTGATGATAAAAACCAACATCAACTAACTCTACAGTGCTCTTCGTTTCTTCAACAATTTAATATTTAAAAGAATGCAGAAAATCACTATGCTTCTCATAAGCAAGCATACATAGTCTGATAAGGTTCCTATAGATTTATAGAAAGAGAATGAATAGCTTAGATGCTTGGATTTTTATAGCATAATGTACCAGTATCACTCTGTTGAAAACATATATGTTAATGTCATTGAACAAAGTGAGAAACGTTTCTTGGTAAGATTTTGTAACTATTCAATGTTCAACCATGTTTTTTCCTATGTGATAAGATAGATTTAGGAGCTATATGGTATCAACCTACAAGCCTTTATTCTTTGAAAATATATATATTCCATTCATACATGCCCCGATGTTTAAAAAACAAAACTTTCACATCCATATATACTCTAACTTCCATGGGCACTTTAGCATCTATAAGTTGTTGATAGAAAAGATCAATGTAATCCACATCAAGTCTCTTCAAGCTTTCTTTGCAAGAAACACGAACAAATGCAGGATCTCCTCGAATATGTGGTTTTCCATCAACCTATCTAAATAACAACTTTGTGGCTAATTGGACTTTGTCCCTTATAACTTTAATGACCCGTAGTCAACAAACCATATTTAATGATTCTATCAACTTGGTTAAGCTACAAGATAGAGACATCAACAAGAAAAGATAAAAAATCACACTCATAGTCTCTCCTTTCAAACCAACATTTTATTGGTGAAAGGGTCATAAAAATCCGCAGTGTCGAGAAAAGTAATTCCTTTGATGATGGCATGGCAGATTAGAGATATCATCTCTTCCCCAAGCTTCGAAGGTCCATATCCATGAGACATACCCATGCATCCCAATCCCTTCATTGACACTTCAAATCCTTGACACCCCAAATGTAATCTGCCCACTGATGGTGTTTTCGCCATTGATTTCCTTTGTTGTACTCACTGCACTCAATTAATCAATCAATAAGATGATATGCCAATAGAGTCCCAACTTGCATAAATATGGCGAGAGTGATTCATTCATAATTGAATTCTATATTTTATTCAACAAAGCTCGAATATCCAAAATGAGAACTAGTAGAATTCTTGATATCCATAATGAGAGTTAGGGAGCTATGGATGGATCGTTACAATTTCAGGTTTCATTTTTTTGTCGGCAGGAATCAAACATACAGTCTCTAAGCAATGAACATGATAGATACCTCGGACAATGTGGCCAGGTTGCGTCATCAAAAAATGTTCTCATGAAATGTTAACAACAATACAACTATTGTCTTTCTAGTTAGTGTTGACACCTCGGACCTCTACAAGCATCTCGCGACCAAATCATGAACCAGTAGCTAAATGGTTTCTTTTTTTTTCTTGTTACAGGTATATACTAGTAACAACTACTTTATAAAAGTGGTTGATAATGCCATTAATTTGGAAAGGTGAATAAATGGGGTGGATTGGCCTCTTTTATAAAGTGGTTGTTGTTAGTTGATGTTCAACATACATGGGGCCAAAATTAATGTGTTAATTAATTATTACATTAATGTAATGTATAATAAGCATCGATACATTAATGCAGTGTAATGTACTAGTGTAACCTGTTAATTAATAAAATAATACATTAAATAATAAAGTAAAACATTATTAAAGTATTAATATATTAGTAAAATATTAATTAATTAATAAAGTATTAATACATGAGTTCAAAATTAATGTATTAACTAATTATTACATTAATGTAATGTATAATAAGCATCAATACATTAATGCAGTGTAATGTATTAGTGTAACCTGTTAATTAATAAAATAATACATTAAATAATAAAGTAAAACATTATTAAAATATTAATATATTAGTAAAATATTAATTAATTAATAAAGTATTAATACATCCGTAAAGTAATACATTAATAATGAAAAAATACATTAAAATGTATCAATACATTAATGTGATACTACATATATGCACTAAAGTACTAATTTATTAATTAATTAATATATTAATGATCTATTAATTAATCCATCAATGCATAAATACATTATTACATAAACCAAGATCATCGTTCACTTTGGTTTACTATGGTTCACCATGGATGATCATGGTTGACCAAGAGTGTGGTTGACATTGACCAAGACCATGGCTCACTTTTGTTCACCATGGTTAAATATGGTTGACCATCACCTTGCTTGACCATGACCATGGTTAATTATGGTTAACCTTCATTGACCATGACCATGGTTAATTGTGGTTGACCTTGGTTTACCATGACCATGGTTAATTATGGTTGACCATGGCCATGGTTAACTTATGTACACCTTGGTTGACTTTTGTTTACTATTGTTGACTATAGTTTACCATGGTTTCACATGATCGTGGTTGAATTTGGATGACCTTGACAATGGTTGAGCATGTTAACAATGGTTAAACATAGTTAACAATTGTTGTCCATGACACTCACCATGACCATGGTTGACTTTTGTATACATTGGTTGAATTTGGTTGACTATCGTTGACCTAGTTGACCATGACCATGGTTGACTATTGTTTACCATGGTTGACAACGACTGACCATGTTTGATAGTTGTGGTCCATAAATGACCATGGCTCGCCATGACCATGTAGGTTGACCATGACTATGGATGACATTCACCATGTTTGACCTTAGCTATGATTATGGTTGACCACTACCTTAACTATGGTTAACTATTGTTGACCATGACCAAGAGTGTGGTTTATTATGGTTGACTATGATTTTCCATGGTTGACTATGGTTAACCATGGTTGAGCTTGACATGAACCAAAGTTGAGTATGGTTGACCATGCCCATGGTAAAGTATGGTTAATTGGGGTTGACTATGGTTAACCATGACCATGGTTGACCTCTGTAGACCATGTGGAGATAATTAAGATGGGCCATGTTGATTATGTTTAACCATGGTTTACTATGCCACTATCATATTTCAATGTCGATCAGGTTTTTGTTTGTCACATTGTGATCGAGGTGGATATTGGTGGCCACCCACCTTTTCCAACTGGCTCAAAACAATTTTCTGGCAATTTTGGTAACTTACTATTTTTAGCAGTTTTTTAACTTCTGGGTGTTGGAAATACTAAGACAACTGAGAAGGGGGGTTGAATCAGTTGTTATTGTGCTTAAAGAATTTTATGCATATTAAAATGTTATTAAGCTTCTCCAAGTGATCATCAATATTATGCAAGTCATGAACAACATAAATAATAAACATCAATCACACACATGATATACACAGAGACATATATTCATGAGGAAACCCATAAAGGGAGAAAACCTCTTCTTCTTGAAATGATAGGCAATATTCTATGTTATGTACATCATCAATCTTTGATAACCAACTCAAAATGAGACTACAACCTCTTCTTTACAAGCAACAACTTGTTGGGAGAACAAACTCTCTGGTTTCTCTAGCATCCACTAGAAGGAAGCACCAACTCCCTGAGTGTTCCAGCACCAACTGGATGGAAGCATCAACTTCAAGTTACACAGGCACCAACCTGTATAAAAGAGAAAAATAGTTCTCCCTTGCACCACCCTTCCACCCTGGTTTTTCTGGATGCAACTAGATGGAAGCTACAACTCCCTGTGTTCAAGCACCCACTTGAAACTCTGAGGACAACAGTCCTCCCTACCACCTCCCTACCACCTTGAAATATAAATATTTTTTTTATGAAATTTATTACAGTGATACAATATTTTTCAATGGCTTACCAGTCTCATCACTGTTCTGCTACACTACTCTTCTCTACCTGCATCAGTTTCTTGTTGTTGCTCGCATCATCTTCCACATTATTGTTCATCTTCTCTTATCAATTTTATGCTATGTGTTGCCTCTTCATTGTTTTCGATACGTCTCTAATATTCTCTTCAGATCATGCACTGCATCACTTCCTACACACATACATCACCAGTGGAAAACTCACACTATCTTCTCTATTCTACATCTCTTTCACACACTGAGTCATATTCCTAATCATTATTTGAACTCTTCATCTTTTCTGCCAGTTATCCATAATTGGTTCATCGTCACTGGGATTTATCATGAGATTCTTTAGCTTCTCTTGCAGTTGCAAGTCTTTTCCTTCTCTAGCATATACGGTTAGTCATTTTTGGCGTCTTTGGCTTCTAAGCCCCTTCCTTCACGTGACCATCAACAGTGACCAAATGCCTATTCAAAAGGTGCTTCACGATCTTGGTCTAGCAAGTGCTAGCTCCTTTTTTTTATATGACCTTGGGCAATGAAATTCATGTGACCACATGATTGCGGGCACAGCCAAAGCCAGTTTGAGGGCAACCCAATTTTCACCCCACAATTCAATAGAGAGCTCCATGTATGCCTTTGGTGATACCATGGTTTTGATTGTGGCCTGCTCAAGAAAAATTAAGACACGAGCATGTTCTGACCACGCAATGTGATGGGACCCTCGATCTCATGATCTTGATGGTGCTCCTGAACGGATGGTTCATATCTATCCTTTCAAGTTCTGTGGATCAGATCTAGCCTTCATAAATCAATGGGTGTGATTTACTTTGTGATCTGGGATTCGAGAGTTTCAACTCTCAAACCTTTCTCTCCTTCGTACGTCAAACTTCCAAAGTCGATGATCCACTAACACATGTCCTTCTCAATCGACGGATCTGCCTCCACTTTGTGATTTTGACCTTTCAACCAGATCAACATTTATGCATCCCCTTTCTCAATCAACGATCGATATCTCCTTCGGATCTCCGGACTTTGGAAATCTAAAATCTCAATCTTACGCTCTGGATCAGACAAACCAAATTCACTTCTAGTGATCCAACGCTTGATATATTCTTCGAAAGATCTAACACTTGAGATCTTCTTCGGATGATCTGACCACTGATATTTAATTCGTATGATCCAATGGTCGAGAATGTATTTTGGCTCTCCAGATCTTCGGACTTCAGAGATTTCAAATCTCAAACTGATGCTCTAGATTAGACAACCCAGATTCACTTCGGACGATCCAATGCTTGAGATCTTCTTTGCACGATCTGACGACTGAGATTTACTTCGGACGATACAACGATCGATAATGTATTTAGGCTCTCTGACTCTCCGGGATTGGGAGATTTCAAATCTCAAACTGGCGCTCTAGATCAAACGACCCAGATTCAATTCGGATGATCGAACACTTGAGATATTCTTTGGATGATCTAACGATTGAGATTTACTTCGGATGATCCGACAATCAAGAATGTATTTTGGCTCTCCGAAGTGATCACCTACTGAGTAAGTGATAAGTGGTGGAGACTGCTTGCTATCGGTTAATAATTTCACTTACACTATCCTTCCACTGTAGTAGATCGACGGTTGAGAATGCTCCCGATGTGATCCTCAGATCGAACGTTTTGTGACCACTTCGAGACATCGACATTCAGGACTTCAGGACTTTGGGCAAGTGCTAGTGGTAAAACTCCCGAAGTGAAACTCTCGGTGTGACATAACTTTCTTACGTCACTTGTTAACATGGCACTAGCCAATTTCCTCTTGACACTTGTCATTACCGGATTATGCCATGTGTATTTGTTGACGTGGTCTGCCACATGTCCATGCTGACATGGTTTGTTGGCGTGGTCTACTGATGTTGATATACATGATCTAACGGTCATCGTATATTCTCTAGATCCGACGGTCCTTATTTATTTTAGATTTTTGGCACTCCAGGCTTCGGGTCTTTCAAATCTTAAACTGAAAAATATTGAGGTGAGATTTTTCCAGAGTGTAACCTCCTCCCATATTTATACCCGAAGTAAATGTTGTTCGTATATCATGATCCTAGATCGATGACTCGATCTGTCTGTAATGCAGCGCTTCTATCTTATCTCGTCCTTCCACTTGAAACTGATCCAACGGCTGACGAGAATTCAGATAATCAAATTCTCAACCCTTTGGCCATGATCACGTTTCATTACTACACTTTCCCTTCTGATATTTCATCTCTTCATACTGTTCACTTATCCTCCTGAGATTATTCTTTTCATTTTTTCCATCGACATTGTTGTTCTTGCCATAAATGAGAAGCACACTCTTCCTATAAAATATGCCAACAATATCCCCCTTTGGGTTTGATGGCAGCCCTAAAAGGTTGTGCTATTCTTCTTGGACCTCCAACTGTAGCATCCAGACCACTCCTTTTCTCCCCCTTTGACATAAATTTCAAAGAAAACATGCTCCCCCTAAGTTATTGTAGTACTTTTCAGACGTATCAGATATTCAACCAACACATACTCCCCCTGACAAGATGGACTCTCTTAGGTGAAAGAACGGATGACAGCCAACTTCTGACTAGGGATGATTTTAAGGATGGAAATTTATTTTAAAATGTAGAAACCTTGGAGAATCTTACTAATCCTTCATATTCCAACTATAAATGTTTGGCGAATTTTTTGTAAAAATATTCAAATTTCTAAGGATTTTATATAGTTTGTGTAAAAGTTTGGCGATTTTTATGTTAAAATAATTTTATCCTATAAAATTTGGGTGAATCATTTTTAGAACAACGAATCTTTTTTTGGGAAAAAAAATGGAAAATTAGCCCATGAGCGAAATTTAGACCCTAAAATCATCCCTGCTTCTGACGGAGATATTCAAATGTTTTCTTGGCTAGGGGTTTAGTAAATATGTCTGCAATTTGTTCTGTGGATGGAATATAATCCAGCTGAACAACTTTGTTTGTAACCTTCTCTTTCAGAAAATGATACTTTATTGGTATATGCTTTGTCTTTGAATAGAGAACAAGATTCTTTGAGACACTAATGGCACTAGTGTTATCATAGTGAAGTGGAATGGGATCATTATAAGTTACCTTTAAATATGCAAGAGTTTGTATGATCCATAAGATTTGAGTGCAACAAGTAGAAGAAAAAATGTACTCTGCCTATGTAGTTGATCATGAAACAGATCGCTGCTTCTTACTAAGCTATGCTACTAACGAATCACCTAAGAAGAATGCACCTCCATTAGTTCTCTTTCTCTCATCCAAACAGTTTTCCCAATCAACATCTGAATATCCAGTTAATTGTAAATTCTGATTTCTAGGATACCAAAGACCATAAGTCATTGTACCCTTCAAATATTTGAGTATCCTCTTGACAACTACTAAATGAATTTTTTTAGGAGCAGACTGATAATGACCTACCACTCCAACAACTTGCATTATATCAGGACGGGATGGTGTGATGTACAGAAGACTTTCTATCATTGATCAATATGTTCTTTGATCAACATCAGGTGAAATATCATCTTTACTGAGCTTGCAATGAACCACCATAGGTGTACTAACAGGAGAGGAATATTCCATTTGAAACTTCTTTAACATCTCTTTCAAATATTGTTCTTAAGAGATAAATATCCCTGCAGAACTCTGATTGATTAGTAAACCAATAAAATATGACAGTTCTCCTATCATGGACATCTCAAACTCAGTCTGCATTGAATTGAAAAACCATTGAACCGAAGGATTGGTAGCAACCTTCCCTCGGCAGCAAGCCACTCTCACCAGGACCTTCTTACTCTTTCACAGGCCCGAAGAGTTCTAAGTCTCTTCTACCTCCTCATCAGAAGTTCGCAACCCACAGCGCTTTCCACGCTACTCCCGTGGTGATTTAATAGGAGAGGTCAAAACCTCGGCTTTCGCGAATTCAATGGTCGGATGATGTCCCTTCGGACCCCCGAGACCCGAGGTAAGTCAACGTTGACTTTCCTCTTGCTTATCGGGGCCTTCACTTTATCGCTTTTCGCCGATCGGGGTACTAAGGAATCGTATTTCAAACTTCCGAGATCTGAGATGCCGATCTCGCGACTTCGCTTCCCCGCAACCTCGCGACTTGCGAGACCAAATGCTTGTCCCTTCACTCCCGAGACCCGATATCCCGAGATTCCTCACTGCGTCAACTTGACTATGAATCACTCCATGCACGAAAACGCCGAGACTTCGCTTCTCGCGATTTCATGATTTCCTCTACGTGAATCAAAAGCTTTACTTAACGAGCTCCCGAGATGCCAATCCACGACCTTGAGTCACGCTCCTCGTGATCCTTTCGACGCTTCTGCTTTTCCCCAATCTTCGAACTTTCTTCTGTTCGCTCTGTAGACTTCACGACCTATTTATCCCTGCTGCACCTTGAATAAGGAGTGTCTCTCCACGAGATGGTTCGCCAACCTACGACTATTCCTCGCGACTGGTGACTTCTACGTTCTGTCTTCCATCCACTTTCCACTCAGACATTCAGATTTCAATTCTTCCATAAAATCACATACGCAGCATATGAAAGAAATACGTAGCAAGAAGCAAATATGCAATGTCATATTGCCAACAGCACACAGAGGATAAACACATCCATGGAGTTGAATCAAGGATTTCCTGTTATACTCTTCCCAGGCTTGCCTCTGAGACTTCAATTCAACCTGCTCTTCACCTGCACGGTTCGAATAACTCAACACAACTTCTGGGCAAACGAAGATGAGAGTTTAACTGTCCAACCTCCTCAACACACTCTATGCGGAGGAATTCCACTGCACTCTATGCAGGAATCTCCTGGCTTAGACAGAGAAACAATTTAAACTCATTCGCTCATTCCCTCAGATTTCGAACCTGCCATGCAATCACATATGCAGTATATAGACAATAGGCAAAACAAGAAGCAAATATGCAAGAGCATAATATCAACAACACACAGAGAATAATCACAATCATGGAATTGAATCGACGCTTTCCTATTAATTCAATATCTGTACATGGGGATCCTTCAACCATTCTCTGAGTTGCTCTCTCCTTGCTCCTGAACGCTAATGATGAAAATCTCAATAATATGAATGGCAATCATCAATAATACAAAGGAGGGTGCCTATATTCCATTTTCCCTCTCGAAAGCCAAAACTGTCTAATCTAGACTTAATTAACTTATCTACTTGCATTAAATCTAACTAAATGCCTCAACTACCTAAGGATGAGAGCTTATCTGCTCAAGGTCCGTTACAATGTACAAGTGCACTTCATCACATCACCATATTAATGTTTGGCGCAACCATTATCAAGGTAATATTCAAAAAGTGATTTGCTGGCTTGTCCAGCTGTCTCTCTCTCCACGCGCTGGCTCACTTGATGAGTGAACGATGCTCCTCCATCATACTCCTCGGCTCAAAAGATTTCCTGGGCTCCTGTCCATGAGTTCCTGCACGGTGTGACCATGTTTCTGAATCACCGCCTCTATTTCCCAGCTTGCATCCTCCACTGGGTGGTTCTTCCACTTCACCAGGTATTCAAAATACTGCTTTCCTCTGGTCTTCTTACCTACTCTTTTATCCAGTATGCACTCCATCTGCGGTTTCTGCGCAACTGGTAATTGCTTCTGCCACTCGACCACTGGTTCCTCAGTCGCAGTGTCTGCTTCGTTGGCCTTGTATGGGTATAAATCCGAAACGTTGAAAATCGAAGATATCCTGATGCCCTCTGGCAACTCAAGCTCGTATGCGTTTTCCCCAAACTTCCTCAGGACTCTGCATGGCCGGATTTTCTTCATCTTGAGCTTGTTATACGTCCCCCTTGGGAATCTTTCCTTTCTCAAGTGCGCCAGAACTATGTCTCCAACTTCAAACTGAAGTTGTCTCTTCCTCTGGTCGGCTCTCCACTTATACTCTTGGTTGGACTTTTACAGTCGCTGCTTCACCTCCGCGTGAAGTTATTTCATCGCCTCAGCGAATCTTTCTGCACTTGCGCTGCTAGTTTCAGCCTGTTCTGACTCCCTGAGTTCAGAAACTCCCCTTGGTTGTGTTCCATACAAAATTTGAAATGGACTCTTACCTGTACTCCGATTCACCGAATCGTTGTACGCGAATTCTGCTTGTGGTAGGATCTGATCCCAAC
>SNQJ01S0056564.1:20029-35161 GCA_010110895.2 Picea sitchensis | reverse complement strand
CCTTTCTGTCGAGGCATCCTCTGCTATAACCTCTTCTTCTTCATGTCCAGCTTCCATCCACTTCAGAATCGCTGAACTCCCCAGCGCCAGCTCCGTGCCTTTGGGTGGTCTCCATCTCTTCAAGTCTCGCCCTGAGATCTCGTATTTGGCGTTCCATCTATGGATTCCCTGCTGGCCTACCCCTTCTCCGAGCGTCCCTGTCCTCACGATCAGGAGACTGTATTTCTCTTCTGGGCGGCATAATGAATCTGCTTCTCTCTGCTATCAGAACAAAGAGAACTCCTTTCCCCGCTCTGATACCACTTGGTAGCAACCTGCCCTCGGCAGCAAGCCGCTCTCACCAGGACCTTTTTACTCTTTCACAGGCCCGAAGAGTTCTAAGTCTCTTCTACCTCCTCATAGGAAGTTCGCAACCCACAACTCTTTCCACGCTACTCCCATGGTGATTTAATAGGAGAGGTTGGAACCTCGGCTTTCGTGAATTCAATGGTCGAATGATGTCCCTTCGGACCCCCGAGACCCGAGGTAAGTCAACGCTGACTTTCCTCTTGCTTATCGGGGCCTTCACTTTATCGCTTTTCGCTGATCGGGGTACTAAGGCCTCGAATTTCAAACTTCCGAGATCCGAGATGTCAATCTCGCGACTTCGCTTCCCCGCGACCTCGCGACTTGCGATACCAAATGCTTGTCCCTTCACTCCCGAGACCCGATATCCCGAGATTCCTCACTGCGTCAACTTGACTATGAATCACTCCATGCACAAAAATGCCGAGACTTCGCTTCTCGCGATTTCGTGATTTCCTCTACGTGAATCAAGAGCTTTACTTAACGAGCTCCCGAGACGCCCATCCACGACCTTGAGTCATGCTCCTCATGATCCTTTCGACGCTTCTGCTTTTCCCCAATCTTCGAACTTTCTTCTGTTCGCTCTGTAGACTTCACGACTTCTTTATCCCTGCTGCACCTTGAATAAGGAGTGTCTCTCCACGAGATGGTTCACCAACCTACGACTATTCCTCGCGACTGGTGACTTCTACGTTCTGTCTTCTATCCACTTTCCACTCAGACATTCATATTTCAATTCTTCCATAAAATCACATACGCAACATATGAAACAAATACGTAGCAAGAAGAAAATATGCAAAGGCATAATGCCAATAGCACACAGAGGATAAACACATCCATGGAGTTGAATCAAGGCTTTCCTGTTCTCCTCTTCCCAGGCTTGCCTCTGAGACTTCAATTCAACCTGCTCTTCACCTACATGGTTCGAATAACTCAACACAACTTTTGGGCAAACGAAGATGAGAGTTTAACTGTCCAGCCTCCTCAACACACTCTATGCGGAGGAATTCCACTGCACTCTATGCAGGAATCTCCTGGCTTAGACAGAGAAACGATTTAAACTCATTCGCTCATTCCCTCAGATTTCGAACCTGCCATGCAATCACATATGCAGCATATAGACAATAGGCAAAACAAGAAGCAAATATGCAAGAGCATAATATCAACAACACACAGAGAATAATCAAAACCATGGAATTGAATCGATGCTTTCCTATTAATTCAATATCTGTACATGGGGATCCTTCAACCGTTCTTTGAGTTGCTCTCTCCTTGCTCCTGAACGCTAATGCTGAAAATCTCAATAATCTGAATGGCAATCATCAATAATACAAAGGAGGGTGCCTATATTCCGTTTTCCCTCTCGAAAGCCAAAACTGTCTAATCTAGACTCGATCTCTCTGTAATGCAGCGCTTCTATCTTATCTCGTCCTTCCACTTGAAAGTGATCCGACAGCTGACGAGAATTCGGATAATCAAATTCTCAACCGTTTGGCCATGATCACGTTTCATTACTACACTTTCCCTTCTAATATTTCATCTCTTCATACTATTCACTTATCCTCCTGAGCTTATTCTTTTGATGTTTTCCATCGACATTGTTGTTCTTGCCATCAATGAGAAGCACACTCTTCCTATAAAATATGCCAACAATATCCCCCTTTGGGATTGATGGCAGCCCTAAAAGGTTGTGCTATTCTTCTTGGACCTCCAACTGTAGCATCCAGACCACTCCTTTTCTCCCCCTTTGACATAAATTTCAAAGAAAACATGCTCCGACCAAGTTATTGTAGTACTTTTCAGACGTATCAGATATTCAACCAACACATACTCCCCCTGACAAGATGGACTCTCTTAGGTGAAAGAAGGGATGACACCCAACTTCTGACTAGGGATGATTTTAAGGATGGAAATTTATTTTAAAATGTAGAAACCTTGGAGAATCTTACTAATCCTTCATATTCCAACTATAAATGTTTGGCGAATTTTTTGTAAAAAAATTCAAATTTCTAAGGATTTTATATAGTTTGTGTAAAAGTTTGGCAATTTTTATGTTAAAATAATTTTATCCTATAAAATTTGGGTGAATCATTTTTAGAACAACGAATCTTTTTTTGGGAAAAAAAATGGAAAATTAGCCCATGAGTGAAATTTAGACCCTAAAATCATCCCTGCTTCTGACGGAGATATTCAAATGTTTTCTTGGCTAGGGGTTTAGTAAATATGTCTGCAATTTGTTCTGTGGATGGAATATAATCTAGCTGAACAACTTTGTTTGTAACCTTCTCTTTGAGAAAATGATACTTTATTGGTATATGCTTTGTCTTTCAATGGAGAACAAGATTCTTTGCGACACTAATGGCACTACTGTTATCATAGTGAAGTGGAATGGGATCATTATAAGTTACCTTTAAATATGCAAGAGTTTGTATGATCCATAAGATCTCAGTGCAGCAAGTAGAAGAAAAAATGTACTATGCCTATGTAGTTGATCATGAAACAGATCGCTGCTTCTTACTAAGCTATGCTACTAACGAATCACCTAAGAAAAATGCACCTCCATTAGTTCTCTTTCTCTCATCCAAACAGTTTTCCCAATCAACATCTGAATATCCAGTTAATTGTAAATTCTGATTTCTAGGATACCAAAGACCATAAGTCATTGTACCCTTCAAATATTTGAGTATCCTCTTGACAACTACTAAATGAATTTTTTTAGGAGCAGACTGATAATGACCTACCACTCCAACAACTTGCATTATATCAGGATGGGATGCTGTGATGTACAGAAGACTTTCTATCATTGATCAATATGTTCTTTGATCAACATCAGGTGAAATATCATCTTTACTGAGCTTGCAATCAACTACCATAAGTGTACTAATAGGAGAGGAATATTCCATTTGAAACTTCTTTAACATCTCTTTCAAATACTGTTCTTAAGAGATAAATATCCCTACAGAACTCTGATTGATTAGTAAACCAATAAAATATGGCAGTTCTCCTATCATGGACATCTCAAACTCAGTCTGCATTGAATTGAAAAACCACTGAACCGAAGGATTGGTAGCAACCTGCCCTCGGCAGCAAGCCGCTCTCACCAGGACCTTCTTACTCTTTCACAGGCCCGAAGAGTTCTAACTCTCTTCTACCTCCTCATCAGAAGTTTGCAACCCACAGCTCTTTCCACGCTACTCCCGTGGTGACTTAATAGGAGAGGTTGGAACCTCAGCTTTCGCGAATTCAATGGTCGGATGATGTCCCTTCGGACCCCCGAGACCCGAGGTAAGTCAACGCTGACTTTCCTCTTGCTTATCGGGGCCTTCACTTTATCTCTTTTCGCCGATCGGGGTACTAAGGCCTCGGATTTCAAACTTCCGAGATCCGAGATGCCGATCTCGCGACTTCGCTTCCCCGCAACCTCGTGACTTGCGAGACCAAATGCTTATCCCTTCACTCCCGAGACCCGATATCTCGAGATTCCTCACTGCGTCAACTTGACTATGAATCACTCCATGCACGAAAATGCCGAGACTTCGCTTATCGCGATTTCGTGATTTCCTCTACGTGAATCAAGAGGTTTACTTAACGAGCTCCCAAGATGCCAATCCACAACCTTGAGTCACGCTCCTTGTGATCCTTTCGACGCTTCTGCTTTTCCCCAATCTTCGAACTTTCTTCTGTTCGCTCTGTAGACTTCACGACCTCTTTATCCCTGCTGCACCTTGAATAAGGAGTGTCTCTCCACGAGATGGTTCGCCAACCTACGACTATTCCTCGCGACTGGTGACTTCTACATTCTGTCTTCCATCCACTTTCCACTCAGACATTCACATTTCAATTCTTCCATAAAATCACATATGCAACATATGAAAGAGATACATAGCAAGAAGCAAATATGCAAAGGCATAATGCCAACAACACACAGAGGATAAACACATCCATGGAGTTGAATCAAGGCTTTCCTGTTCTCCTCTTCCCAGGCTTGCCTCTAAGACTTCAATTCAACCTGGTCTTCACCTGCACGGTTCGAATAACTCAACACAACTTCTGGGCAAACGAAGATGAGAGTTTAACTGTCCAGCCTCCTCAACACACTCTATGTGGAGGAATTCCACTGCACTCTATGCAGGAATCTCCTGGCTTAGACAAAGAAACGATTTAAACTCATTCGCTCATTCCCTCAGATTTCGAACCTGCCATGCAATCACATATGCAACATATAGACAATAGCAAAAACAAGAAGCAAATATGCAAGAGCATAATATCAACAACACACAGAGAATAATCACAACCATGGAATTTAATCGACGCTTTCCTATTAATTCAATATCTATACATGGGGATCCTTCAACCGTTCTCTGAGTTGCTCTCTCCTTGCTCCTGAACACTAATGATGAAAATCTCAATAATCTGAATGGCAATCATCAATAATACAAAGGAGGGTGCCTATATTCTGTTTTCCCTCTTGAAAGCCAAAACTGTCTAATCTAGACTTAATTAACTTATCTACTTGCATTAAATCTAACTAAATGCCTCAGCTACCTAAGGAGAAAGCTTATCTGCTCAAGGTCCGTTACAATGTACAAGTGCGCTTCATCACATCACCATATTAATGTTTGGCGCAACCATTATCAAGGTAATATTCAAAAAGTGATTTGCTGGCTTGTCTAGCTGTCTCTCTCTCCACGCGCTGGCTCGCTTGATGAGTGAGCGATGCTCCTGCATCAAGGATCATTAGTGCATCCAAAAATAATGTCATCTACATAAACCAAAACAACTAATAAATCATCACCTTCAGACTTTATGTATAGATTACTATCAACAATACCTTTCTTGAACCATTTGTCCTATAGAAATTTTTCCAGTCTATAATACCAGGCTTGTGGTGCCTGTTTTAGTCCATATAATGCCTTTTTCAACTTACAGACATAGTTAGGATTATATGTTAGTGAAAATCATTTAGGTTTCTCCACATATACATCTTCTTCTATATCTCCATTAAGAAATTCTGACTTAACATCCATCTGATATACTTTAAAGTTCTTATGACATGCATAGGCAAGAAACATTCGGATGGCTTCCAATCTTGCCACTGGTGCAAACGTTTCATCAAAATCCTATCCTTCAACTTTTGCATACCCCTTACAGACCAATATCGCTTTATTCCTAACAATTTGTCATTGTTCATTCATTTTGTTCTTAAACACCCATTTGGAACCAATTACATTCTTATCTGCAGGTCTAGGAACAAGCTCCTAAGTATTGTTCTTCTCAATCTGATCCAATTCCTCATTCATTTATTTTAACCAATTTACATATTTATTGGCTTCAGTAATGTTCTTGGGTTCCACAATGGATATGAAGGCTATATGTGATTGGTTGGTGTCTTTGATTATCCTTCTCCTGGTTTGTACACCTTTGTCTTTCTTACCAATTATCTAACTTGCAGGATTATTCTTTTGATTAATTTTGGAGGAAGGATTTGATGTTGTCTGCTGATTTAAGTCTTCTTGAGTATTTGTATCTTCCTCTTAATCAGAGTCTTATTTTTCCAATTCTTGGACCTATGCATCCTTAACTTCAAATATATCCTCTGTTGTTGATTCAATATTTCTCACCTCTCTTACTGGGACTCCTTCATCAACTTTTATGTCAATACAATCAACCAATTTATGCAGGATCTTATTATAGCATCTGTATCCTTTACTGTTTGTAGCATACCCTAAGAAGATGCCTTCATCGGCCCTGTCATCATACTTGCCAATATTTTCATTATTATTCTTTATGTATCACTTATTCCCAAAGACTTTGAAGTTTTTGATTGAAGAAGGTCTTCCATACCACAGTTCATAAGGTTTCTTGTCACTGTGTGGTCTGAGGTGAGCTTTTTTAAGAATATGGATTGTTGTGTGTATTTCTTCTACCCAGTAGGTTTTACCAATATTCTTCTCATGCATCATTGACCTGGCCATTTGCTGAACTGTTATGTTTTTCCTCTCAACTACTCCATTTTGTCGTGGAGTTCCTGGGATTGTGTATTCTCTTTTTAGCCCATGTTTATCACATAATTCCTTGAAATCACTTAACATAAATTCTCCTCCTTTGTCTGATCTTACAACCTTTAATCTGTTGCATGTTTGATTCTCAGTTAAAGTCTTAAATATTTTAAATTTCTCAAATGATTCATCTTTTTCTTTGAGAAAAGCAATCCAAGTGAGTTTGGAGTAATCATCAATGATCAACATGAAGTATTTTTCCTTCCTTGTGCTTTCATGTCTTCATGGTCCACATAAATCCATATGAACTAATTGGAGTGGTTTCTCTGTTGAAGTAGAGCTCTTGGATTTAAACTGTATCTTGGTTAGCTTTCCTACTTCGCAGGGTTTACACATGGAATCTTGTGGCTTTGATATTCTTGGAATATCTTTTACTGCCTCAATATTTTTGAGCTTGATTAAGTGGTCAAAGTTTAGATGTCCAAATCTCCTATGCCATAACCAACTTTCATCATGTTTTCTTAGATGACACTCTTCTCTATCTTCTTTAAGCACATATACATTATTATTTGTTCTTATGCCTTTAGCCACCACTTGTCCTGAGTTTACAGACTTTAGCTTACAATATTTGGAAGTGAACACCACTTCACATCCTCTGTCACACATTTGACTTGCACTGAGTAAATTATGTTTCAACCCATATACAAGCAGAACATCTTACACTACTTACACTATACTTCCACTTACATTATCCTTCCACTAGATCGACAGTCGAGAATTCTCTTGAAGTGATCTTCAGATCAGACGTTTCGTGTCCACTTCAGGACTTTGGCATTCGGGACTTCGGGACTTTAGGGAAGTGGTAGTGGTAAAAATCTCGAAGAAAAAATACCGGAGTGATGTAACTTTCTTATGTTACTTTTTGACATGGCATGAGCCAATTTCCTCTTGACACTTGTCATCACCTGATTATGCCATGTGTGCTTGCTGAAATGGTCTGCTAATGTGGTCTGCCACATGTCCATGATGACATGGTATAATTACATATATCTCCCTGATATAATGATCATTGTACGTTATCCAAATCCGATGGTCCTTATTCATTTTGGATTTCTGGCTCTTCGGGCTTCGGGTCTTTGAATTCTCAAACTGAAAAATCTTGAGGTGATATTTTTCCAGAGCATAAAATCCTTGCATATTTATACCTGAACTAAATTTTGTTCGTCGATCATGATCCTATATCGATGGCTCAATCTGTCTATGATGCATTTCTTCTAGCTTATCCCGTCCTTCCACTCGAAAGTGATCCAAGGGCTGACAAGAATTCGGATAATCAAATTCTCAACCATTTGGCCCTAATCACGTTTTAACTAGGATTTCCCTTCTGAGCTTTGATATTTTCATACTCTTCACTTCTCCTCCTGAGATTATGCTTTTCCTATTTTCCATCGACGCTACTATTCTTTCCATCAATGACAAGCACACTCTTCCTATAAAATATGTCAACACTAGGGCCATTTTGAAGGCCTAAATGAAGATTTTTTGGGATCAAGATTCTCAATGATAGTTGAAGGCTTTGATTGAGCCCCCAAAATGAATCTCCTCAATGATACCTTTCAAATGAGCTACCGTGCACCCCAAATGAGTATTTTATGCCAAAGTTACACCCCCGGGAAGTTCATACACCAAACTACCCAAAAAGGGGTCCAAAACACTGTTGGATTTTCATCTTTCGGGGTTAGGTTTTTGGATTTTCTTTATGATAAAAAAGCCTTTGGATTCTCATTGTAAAATCATCTTCTTTCGAATGCGATTAGCTGTCACATATCTTCTCAGAGATAAGTTGCCACCATTCTAGCGAGTCTTTCACTTTGTATTTTTACAGCCTTTGTACATTTTCGTTCATTAATAGAAAATTGTGTATTATTATATATCTATGTTTATGGTTGCATATATGATACATTTATTATATATTATTGGATATCTGATATATCTGTATACATTTATTTATTATATCTCCGCTCTCATTTCATGCAGAAAATAATCTGGATTAGTGGTATCAGAGCAGGCTGCTCTTGATCATTTTTCAGTGCATGTCCCCAATGAGATCTGAGTCTAGAAATTTGGGTCTTGACCTTTTCTCTCTTGAATAAAATTGCTCTCGCATTCCCAAGAAACCCTCCATGGTAGAAAAAAATAAAAATGACGGAGAAGATGATTCTATCAATCTGTTGCTTGAGGAAGCTCTCACACGACAAAGGGAAGAAATGATGGAGAATTTTTCCCACATCCTTCAATGCCTGTTGATAGAAACATGCTCATATTCATCAAAAAACCACTTTGGAAGCACCTCTCCTTTCAAGGTACAAGTTAATTTTTATATTCTCGTATTTGAAGGTCGGATAGATGTGGATTCCATAGACAAATGGCTAAATCTGTTAGAAGGTTATTTCTTTGTTCACCATTTTTCCGATAGGGAAAACAACACCTTCGCACTCCTTAAAACTCTCCCCCATTTAAAACATTGGTGGGAAACTTACTAGGAGAAAAGATCCACAAAAGAGTCTGGAATATATGGAGTCGATCCCTCTTGGGATATTTTTGTGGATGCAGTAAAGGAACAATATTACCTTATTGGAAACTATGAGGACCAGTAAATGAGATGGACCACACTGCGACAAGAAAGGGGCCAAGAAGTTCCATAGTTCACCAATACCTTCCATACCTTACACACCAAGTTGGGTATCAAAGACTTCAAATGACATTTGGTTCTGAAATACCATGGGTATCTACACAGATACATCCAAAATGAAATGGATTTTATGGACATCTCATCACTTGGTACTGCTTATCGATATGTTGTTAAAATCAAGAAGAAATTTAAGCACCAGAACAAATGGGAGTTCAGGTCTACAAATCCACAACAATCAAAGTATGATAAATATGACCCTAACAAACAACCTCCCGAAAACCAATCCAAGCCACATGAAAAGAAGGGAAATGGAAAGACAAGGAAAGATACCAGAAAATGGTGCAATTTCCACAAAATCCCTTGGCACAACAATGATGAATGTCGCTAAAAAAAGTCATTGGTGGTCGAAATTAAAGACAAGGAGTTGAACATTGATTCATAATCTGATTAAGAAAATATTATCAGAAGAAATATCATCGACACAGACCCCACTGGTATTTTCACAACTGCAACAATTCAACCAAGAAAATAAACAGATCCTGAAGAGGGGGAGCGTCTTTTTCATTCACAAATGTGGGTGAAGGGGACTCCGTTTCATTTTATTGTTGATAGTGGAAGCTAGAAGAACGTCATCTCAGCATAGGTCATCAAACAGTTGGGATTGTCGACAAAACCACACCCACAACCATACAACATCAGGTGGCTTTGTCAGGGACAACATCTTTGTGTCAGCCATTAGTGTCGATTTTCATATGACATCCAACCCTTCAAGGATGAGGTATTATGTGATATTTCCCCATTGGATGTCTGTGATGTTCTCTTGGGCTAGTCATATATGTGGAAGCTCCATGATGTCTATGAGTCTCGACCCTGTAGTGTCATTGTTAATATAGGGGGTCATCTTTACAGGATACCAGAGGTGGTTCTGACTACCGTCCCACCTAAACAGTGCCGCAAGGTAGTATCTCATACTACAAAATTTATCTTCTTCACAATCTATGTAAAAGGTGAACAAAAGGATACTGCAACCACTATAGCCTTGACCCAAGAACCTTTTATCGAACAAAAGTAGGTCGAAAAGATTGCAGCAAAGTGAAAGATTCCTTCTACACACACACATATCATGTAGCCAGAATGGTTATAAAAGTTACAACCCTTCCAACCACAGGTTCATGACAACCTTTAAAAAGATAATCAACACAACTTCTCCAACAAGGAAAGCAGCTCATTAAGATGCAAATTCACCAAACGTTTTTCCCTCTCCCCCAGGAAATAAATGCAATGGAGACCATTTATTTCTATGGAGGGAGGATTTATCTAGGTGGATATCGATGGATACCCACCTTTTCCAACTGGCTCAAAACAAGTTTCTCGCAATTTCAGTAATTTACTATTTTTAGCAGTTTTTAACTTCCAGGGCCATTTTGAGGGCCTAAATGAAGGCTTTTCAGGATCAAGCTTCTCAATGATATGCAAAGGCTCTTATTGATCCCTCAAAATTAATCTCTTCGATGATACATTTCCAACGAGCTATCGTGCACCCCAAACAAACATCGTTTGCCAAAGTTACGCCCCCAGGAAGTTGATACACCAAACTACCCAAAACAAGGTCCAAAAAATTGTTTCCTTTTCATCTTCCGGGGTCAGGGTTTTGGATTTTCATCTTGCGAATGCAAGTAGCTGTCACATCTCTTCTCAGAGATAAGCTGCCACCATTCTAGCGAGTTTTTCTCTCTGTATTTTTACAAACTTTCTACATTTTTTCTCATTAATAGAAAATTGTGTATTATTGTATCTGTGTGTTTATGGTTTCATCTATGATACATTTCTATTATATTATTGGATATATGAAATATCTCTCTACATTTCCTTGTTATATCTCCGCTCTCATTCCGTGCTGAAAATAATCTGGATCACATTATGACATCATGTTCCGTTCATCACATAACATCGTAAGGTCATGGTCATCAGATTTTGACATATGGTGTTTGTCACATAATGACATTGCAAAAGGTTTTTCACATTATGACAGTGGGTTATGTTCGTCACATTAGGAGATCGGGAAATGTTTGTCTCATTGCAATGTTGGCGTATGTTTGTGACATTATGACATTGGGTAAAATTCAACACATTGCGAGAATGGGTTATGTTCACCATATTGCGACATTTGGAAATGTTTAATATAGTGTGACATAAGGATATGTGCATCACATTACAACGTAAGAACATGTTCGTCACATTACGATGATAGGGCTATGTTCACTAGATTGCAATGTATATTTATGATCGTCACACAATGACATTACTATGTTTGTGAAGTTTCAATGTTACTTTGTTTGTCAAATTGCGACGTTACTATGTTCATCACATTTCAACATTATGATAGTGAGTTACGTTCATCACATTGGGATGTCGGTAAATGTTTGTCTCATTGTAATTTTGGCATATGTTTGTGACATTGTGACATTGGGTTGTGTACATCACATTGCGACAATGGGTTATATTCGTCGTGTTGCAACATTTGGAAATGTTTGTCACAGTGTGACATTAGGATATGTGTGTCGCATTGCAATGTGAGGATATGTTTGTCACATTTCAATGACAGTGCTATGTTCACCACATTGTGACATCTATTTATAATCATCACATAGTGATGTTACTATGTTTGTCAAATTACAACATTACTATGTTTGTCAAATTGTGACGTTACTCTGTTCATAACATTGCAACATTATTATTGTTGTCATGTTGCAACATCTAGTTTTGTTCGTCGGATTGCAATGTGGGGTTATGTTCATCACAAGACAAGGTTAGTTTGTGTTTGAAACATTAATAAAATGAATTTTTTCCCAAGTTTTAAAAGAAAAATGGAAATGATGTCACATTGCAACAATGGGTTATGCTTGTCATATTGCAACGTTTGGAAGTGCTTGTCAGATTGTGATGTTAGGCTATTCATGTCACATTACAATGTGAGGAAATGTTTGGCACATTATGATGAAGGTGTAATTTTCATCACATTGCGATGTCCATTTATGATCGCCACATAGCGATGTTACTATGTTTTTCAAATTGTAATGTTTCTATGTTCACCATATTGGAACGTTATTAGGTTCATCACATTGCAACAATACTATCACGCCACATTGCAACATCTACTTTGTTTTGTCAAATTGCAATGTGGCGTTATGTTCGTCACATGACAAGGCTAGTTTGTGTTTGAAACATTACAAAAAGTAATTTTTGGCGAAATGTTTAAAAAAAAATTCTAACAAACTCTTTTCTTTGTCATAAAGATAGGAAATTTGAACTGATGAAGAGATAGGAAATTTCAACTTGTTTTATACTTTGGAGATAACGATTTATACTCATTCTAAGGACATTGATGGAAAAAACAACTTGAAATTTGGAGATGATGATTTATTATTCTTATAAATACATTTAAATACACCACACATGGATCATAGAATGTATACGTTGCATCATGATAAAAACTATGAACATTATAGATCCATATATAATGTTTATATACTTGTCATTGATTTTATTTGTGAAAGGTGGGAATTATGATATTTCAATACTTTCAAGGAAAATGACAACTCTTCCTTATAAACGTCACAACCCTAATTTACAAAAATTGTCTCATCCAATTATTTATAAAGCCCCAATATGAACTTGTATGGGGATGAAGCCCTTCCCACTTAATGTAGAAAACATTCAAAAATCAATTGTATAATAAAACTATTGGGTGATAACTTTGAAAGATATAAACTCTCATGACTTTATATTTAGTTATGTGATTATTCACTAGTTTCTTAATGATAGAGACAAAGAAGGGTAAGATAATACTAAACAACTCCTATCAATTGAAAGGAATTCAGATTAAATCTGTAAAGTGGTTGCCATTTCATAATTACTCTTCAACAAAAACTAGATTGATCAGTCTAAACAACTCCTTTGATCAGTCTAAACAACCCCTTTTAATTGAAAGGAATCTAGATTAAATCTATAAAATGGATGCTAATTTGGTAATTAAACAACATGCAAAGCTAACATAATATGATCTGATATAGTTCGTCAATTGCTCTCTATCAATTTTTCTAGCTAATGGAAAGATGAAGCTAACCGGCCATATTAGTGGGGCCAGTCAGTAGTTGTATTGTATGGGAGTAGCTAATGGACAGAGGAAGTGAAGCTAACAGGCCAATATGGTAGCTAGGCACTTATATCGTAGCTGGGGCAGTCCTTAGTTGTATGGGAGATTGTGGCTAAAAGTTGAAATGTAAATAAGATAAAAGAGTCCTTAGTTGTATGGGGAGATTGTATAAAAGCTGAAAAGATAATAAGATAATAATGGTGAAGTAAATATTTAATGTCAAGTAAGTTTGTTAATTATTTAAATGTGGCAATCAAATGAGGAAAGATTAATTTCTTAACTTGATTAAGCAAATGTGAAAAAGTAAAAGGTTAATCCATGCATTTAAAAATGCTAAAAAGTTATGAAGATTAATTTTCATTCATTTAATTTATTTGGAAGGACTAAGAATATGCATCTTTAATTGCTAGTCATTAGATTAAGATTTTAGAATAAAGACACAATTGTGCCCACTACCAGATGTATGCCATACACCCAATTATAAATTATAAAAAATGAAATGAAATAACAAAAAAAATAAAAAAAAAAAAAAAATAATTAAAAATATTTTTTATTTTTTTACAATATATATATATATATATATAATTTAAGTTTATTTTTAAATTATAAAACGAAATGAAATAACAATTTTTATTTCTAATTTTGTGTGCATTCTAATCAAAATTGATTTTAAATTTTTACAAAATAAAATATATATATATATATATATATATATATATATATATATATAATAATTTAAGTTTTTTGGTTTACTGCATCACAAATTATCAGTGTATTTCAAATTATCCGTTGATCTCAGGAATAAAACTCTTTACCATGCATTACCTCAAAAGTAAACAGTCAAAATTCACAGAGAAACATCAAACAAGCTAAATTGATAAATGCATGGGAGGAAAACAGCTAGTCCCCGTAATAACCCGAGGAAAAGAGCCTCCCATGAATTATAAGCTTGTTGTAACAACCCTAGTTGAATATATGCTTAGAGATTATTAAGTAAAAAATAATTAGGTAATTAATTGTCCTAACATGGTTTTAATTAAACAAAGATTGGCATAATAAGATTAATTAAATATTTATTAATTAATTAGTTGTTATAATTTTGATTAATTAATTACCTATCACATTCAATGACACGGGTAATAAATTTAAGAGGGTTAATAATTTTAATTTGTTTAATTAAATGATTTACGTATACGAAGGGGATAAGAAACATTAAATATAAGGATAAGACACATTAAATAATAGGATAAGACATTAACTAAGAGGATAAGATAATGAATGTAGGGATAAGAAAATTAATGAGGAGGAAAGGTTTGGTGAAGGAGGGATATGACGGGAGGAGTCTTACGGGAAGGGGATGATTATTTTGGGAGGAGGAAGAATTATTAGAAGGGGAAAAAGACTGTATGTCGGAGGTGATTATTTTTCTGGTGTGGGGAGTTTGTTTTATGGGTTTTGGGTGAACCAGAAGCAGGGGGCACTGGTTTGCTGGGGGTTTTGGGCACGGGGGCCAGGATATCCTTACGGTATCCTGGAGCTAGGAAGCCGGACAAGCTGCTCCTAGATGGCATAGAGGAAACACGGTTTGGGCAGAGTTGGTCAGCGCATCAGGCAACAACAAAACAACAGGCTAGACAACCAGGTCAACGGAGAAATTAGCATCAGGGAGAGGTAATTAAATTTTGTTATGTTAACTTATTTTTCATGCTGTAAATAGATTTGAATTCCAGCAGAATTTTTATGCTTGTAGGATGTGAATGAATGATTTACATATAGAGAAAGAAAATATATGTTAAATTGTATATAATTTTGTATTTGACGGCCACTACACATGGTATCAGAGCCTCATTCACAATCTGGAGCCTTAAGGGCCAAGCCACGAGCTCCAGCTCCACCTAACCTGCAAGCAAAGACCAAAATCACAGATATAAATCTAAATA
>SNQJ01S0056563.1:81336-99136 GCA_010110895.2 Picea sitchensis | reverse complement strand
TGATAAAATAGCTCGACACACAATCAAATCTCTGTTATCTCAGTTAATCACGAGTGGGAAAAAGTGGTCCTGACGCAGTGTCTGATGGGTTAAATAAGAGAGCATCGTAACAGATTCTTCCAACGAGTAGGAATGCTTCCATCAATGTGAATCTGTACATTATGGCACGATCTCAACGTCCCAAAAGTAGTCCATCCGCCCATAAGTGTGTTTCCTAGTCGTTCTAGAGAATATCTCTAATGGTCGGGGTGCCTCCAATGGTCATATAGCTTTGCCGAGGCGAAGTCCCATTATGTGCATTCCTATTGTTCCGGGGAGGTTCAAATCCTGCGAATCTGCTTCCTGCCAGGTTCCAGTCTTTGAAGTCTTCCATATTTTTTCTGTAGCTTCCTGTAGCTTTTCTAACTTGTCTTTCTTTTTATTGATCATTCTTTCCTTCTTCCCTATAATATGAGTCTCTCTAACAATTTCTGGAATCCTCTTTCCATTCTTATTCTTATCTTCTCCTAGCTTGGTGACTTCGCATTGTTGATGTGTTCTCAAAGGGTTCAAAGTTAATACCCCTTCTCTTACTAATTCTAGGGTGGCTATTCTTCTTTCTTGCATATATGGGTCCTTCAAACCTTCTTGTGTTCTTTCAATCTTGACATCTAGTTCTCTTTCCTTTTGTTGCTTCGACTTATCTTCACGTTATTCTATTAGTCATTCTATTTTTCTAGATATGAAATCCCTTATTTCTTTCTTTTTATTTTCTGTAGATTCTTCCTCTTCTTTCCTTTTGATCTTATCCTTCTCAATCCAAGTCTTTCCTAACAGAAGTGGGAAAGGGGCGTTTTTCTCAACAAATTTAATGACTTCAAATTCCTCTGCAGTCGATGTTCCATGGATGATAATAGATACATTAGTAACTCTTCCACATAATCTTATCATCTTTCCCTTAAATAATCCTATCCTTCCCAATGAAGATACCACAGTAGTATTTCCAAAAATTTCCCAAGTATCTTCTATAAAAATATTCACTGGTGTTTCCTCATCCAAGACATAGTCTATGTCGAAGTCTTCTATTCTTGTAATTATGCACTATTTTACTTTCAAGATATATGGTAAACTGATATCTTTATGAACATCCATCATTTATTTCAACTGCACTAATTTAGTCTGAACTTCCTCTGATCTGTTCTCTTTATGATTCTCCAACATGATCTTGGTCTCCTGACTTTATTTTTCTTGTCTCATGTTTATCCTTTCAACTTTAGCAATCATCCTTGTACAATCCTCAACCTCATAACCAACAATTTTACAACAAAGAAAAATAGGACCTATACTAGGGAATTCCTTAGCAACATGTCCTGGTCTTCTACAGTTATAACATAGTGTCAATCCTCTTTTTCTCTTGTATGTTCCCCAACTTCTTTGGTACCGCGCACTGGGATCACAGTGCTGGACCTGCAATCTGGGAAATTTATTTCTAGGTTCCTTCATCCACTTATTAGTCCAAAAATTATTTCTATGCATAGGAATAACATATCTTTCTTCATTTCTATTAGCTTTACTTAGATCAACTCTTTCTTCCAACGGTGCCCTAGCTTTCAGACTAGGACATAATCTATTAAACATACCTAAATTCATGTTTCAAAATAAAAAATTTCACTTATCTTACTCTTATCAAAGAACAGAGTTATACTTCTTTTAAGATCTTACCTCTTTTCTCAGATCGAGTTTCTTTCTTAGCACATAGATTCATAATTCAAGTAAAGCATTGTGCACTACAACAACAGATCTACACACAGAGATTCTCTTCAGTTCCCATAAAACACAGCTTCAGGTCTCAACAACGGAACCATTTGTTGGCACAGGGGAATACCCAGGGTTCAACGCTTCAACAACTCACCAACAAAACCCTAACTACCGACCCTTTTGGCAACACCTGCGAAGCAGGCTAAGTCTCACCCGAGGTAGAAGAAGGGGGAGTTACAGGGCTCGGGTTTCTATAACCAAAATGAGACACAAATATGTGATAATAACACTTCACAGAGTATTCTAGCAACACTTAGAAGTTGATATGCATTAATTCATTAGCTTTATTAACATCACAGAACAAACCCTAAGATAGATCAGCGCAGTAACAATAAAGATACTTCAATAATTTAGCACATAATAATGAGTTAGATCTAACATTCATTCATTCTTAACACAACTAAGCACTAAGCATCAAAATATCTATCTAGCATACATAATAAGCAAAGCACTAAGAAGATTCATAACATAACCAACAAAGAACAAATCAAACCAGATACAAAAGATATATGTGGTTCACCCCAGTCTGGGGCTACGTCCACCAACTGCTTCGTCTTCTTTTTTATTCTTCAATCTCTTACATTCATCTACTCCTGTGCACTAAGCCACAGATCCAAGATTCACACCAGGCAAGAGATCTGTGCACTACGCACTAGATCCTCCTTCTCAAAATTAGTTCAAGGCACATATCCAACTCCTCTATTGAGCACAGAGCCTTATATACACTTTTTTTTCCACAAAGAAACCCAAAACTACTTTCACTTATCCTTCCAATCTATTTTCTCACTATTATCTTCACTATTTTCTACATTACATTCTTACTTATTTATACTTTGACAATAAGGCCTAATCATGGGTAAACCCATGGGCCGACATCCCATAAACCATTACAAAAACCCTAAGGAAGCCCTTGCTTGGTCCACATACCACATAAACTAAGTGAGATCCACGATCTCAGCTTCGCCTAGGAGCTCCATCTTCGACCAGCCTGTCGAAGTCCAAAAGTGTTCCAAACCTGACCAAGGTTTTCTCAAAACTTGGTCGAGGGCCAACAATGTTTAATGGGATTGATTTAACCACTCACACCACAACGTATGACACATCGTCTAAACTTGATAAATAAAAGGTCACTAACGATACTACATCAGATCCACCTTATTCCATCATTACTCCTCAATTTGGATCACTTCATATTGAGAAACCTACTTTTGACTCTATTTTATGCCCTCCCACGAGCACTATTCAAAAATCAATGTTTAATCCTAGTTCACGTGTCGCCCAAAAATACAACATCGTTGAATATTTGTCTCAATCATCGTGCACTAAGTCTGCTATCGAAGTTATACAACATTGTCCAAGTCAACATAGAAAAGTCTTGGCTGCCATGAGCACAATCGATCCAAAGTCCTCGAATAATATCACTTTTAACCTTGATAACTTCAAGTCACGACTTGCTCTCCATCTATCTTTTCAGATCAATGTTGTTGTTCATAAATAAAACATTCATCGTACCATACTAGATGAGGGAGCTTCCACTTGCATCATGTCATTAGCTTTTCGGAAAGGGTTGAAATCACATGTGCTTAATCAATCCCCTACATTACGATATTTTGATGGGTGAGGTTTTCATCTTCATGGACTCTTGTAGTCCTTAGTTGTTCAATTGGGAGGCAATGTTATATCTGTCGATGTAGAGGTATTCGATGCTCCTCTTGATTACAACTTGTTGTTAGGAAGAAGTTGGTTTTATGCCATGACTGTCGTCGCCTCATCGGTGTTTCGATGTGTAGAATTACCCTATCAAGTTAAAATTGTCACTATCGATTAGTTATACTACTACACCCCTGACGCTCGCACTCCCACCACAAACAATATTCCTTTCTTGGGAGATACCAAGATCACTTACAAAAGTGTCAGTGTAGGTATTTTAGAAAACTCTTCCCTTATGGGTACTTTCCCTACACCACTTCCTCCCACCTCGCAACATATTTCCATGATAAATATGATCTCAACTATGGCATATCAATCTTATGAATCATCTAATCCTTGGGTTGTGCCTAGTCCTTTGGAATTTGATGCACTAGGTGACACTATGCCACTTAGTCCTGTTGAGGCTTCATACAACGCCATCCAATTTGTCTCTCCCTCATTGGACGACCAACATCTGTTGGCATCCAACACTTATTCGTTTCCATCTTGGTTGGATTCCCTATCCTCTACTTTCGATTACATCCAGCAGATTTTTCCATCAGATGAATCCATTATGGAAATTCTTAGTATCGAAGAAGTACCTTGGGATGACAACCATCATCATTTATCATTTCTCCCTAGTCTGGATGAAATTGAGAAATATATACACTCTATCTTTCTTGACGATGTTTTCGATTCTCCACAGTCTCCCATACTTACCCAGGACACTACTTCTGAGGGGAATTTAGGAAACATATCTTCTATGATAGCTATCGACATCTCGATAAAGGAAGGTATTGTGGAAAATTTTCATCTCGATGCCAATTGTTTGCTTGAGGAAGTAGAATATTATACCACTTTATTCAAGGAATTCCACGATGTCTTCACTTTAAGAAGAAATGACAGGGATTGATCCATCGATCGTTGTGCATGAGATAAAAACTTACCCAAGTTTTAAACCTGTATGACAAAAACTTTGCCTGGTTCATCCAAAGAAAACAACTGCAATAAAGGAAGAAGTTGGAAAATTTTTGAAGTCTGGTTTTATTTATCCTGTCCCCTTGATGGAATGGGTTTATAACATCATTTTGGTCGTTGAAAAACAAGGAACCATTCATGTATGTGTCGATTATAGGGATCTCAATAAGGCTTGTCCAACAGACAATTTCCCAACACCCTTTATCAACCAAACTATCGATAATTGCGCTGACAACGTTATATTTTACTTCATGGATGGTTTCTCAGGGTATAACCAGATCGATATTATATCTGTTGATCAACATAATACAACCTTCATATGCCCTTGGGGGATTTTTGCTTATTAGAAGCTACATTTTGGTCTTAAAAATGTGGGTGCTACTTTCCAGCAGGCCATGTCATATTCTTTCCACAATATCAAACATATTGTGCAACCTCACCTCAATGATTTACCCACTAATTCACTTTCTTGACGAGACCATATTGGTCATTTACGAGCCATTTTTTTCGATTTCGATTTTACCATATCTGTTTGAACCCTCACAAATTCATCTTCATTGTCAAATCAGGTTGACTCCTTGGATTCTTCGTCTCCAAATATGGGATTAGGGTGGATCCCTTAAAAGTAAAATCTATTCTCACTTTACCCCCTCCCAACAATCTGAGCCAACTACAAAGTTTGCAAGGGAAAGAAAAATGTCTTCGTTGTTTTATCTATAATTACGCCGAACTCACTAAAGGATTTATGATATTATTGCATAAATACACTCCTTTCATCTGGGATGACACATCTCAACGCTCTTTTGATTATCTTAAGCATGCATTAACACACATGCCTCTCTTGCACCCCATGAATTATGCATGAGACTATATCCTTTATTTGGTTGCCTCTACTTCCACTAATTCTATGGTGTTAGTTCAAGAGGATCCTAAAGGTGATGGATATGTGATATACTATCTGATAAAGACTCTATCTGGTCTTGAGCTCCGATATTCACACATTGAAAAGTTGGCTCTGGATGTAGTCATTTTTGTCCATAGATTTCACCACTACATCCTGTTACGCACTACCACAGTCATTGCAGACTTGAACCCCATGTACCATAGCCTTACACGTCAATTCCTTGGGGGAAAATATTCCAAATGGGTTGTTATTCTTCAAGACTTTGATCTCGAGTTTTCCAAATCAAAAGCTAAAAAATTGTTGGTTTTTGCGGAACTAATCTGCGATCTTCCCTATGCTGATGAAGATACCAAGTCCAGTGATTCTCTTCCTCATTATCACTTCATACCCTTGGTATGGAGATAATATTCTTTATCTACAAATCCAACGTTTCCAACTCGATATTTCACGTGACAAACATCGTCATATCCACCACCATTCTAAACGATACCTTATCATCGGTGACATTTTGTACCGCTGTGGCATTGATACTGTCCTACGACATGATTTAACCCATGATGAGGCTGAACGTGTTTTGAATAAATGAAACCTTGGAGCTTGTGTAATTCATCTATCTAGGATGGTTATAGCCCATAAAATCTTACGTGCCGGTTATTTTTGCCCCTCCCTCTTCAAAGATTGTATCGAGGCTGTCAAACGATGCCCAACCTGTCAAGTTTTTCAGAAAAATGCACGTACCCACCCTACTCCACTACATCCCATTGTAGTCGTCGACCCATTTTCCAAATGGGGCATTGATGTTATGTAATGTAATCCTACCTTAGCCAGGGGGAATGGTTATATCATCGTTGTCATTGATTATTTCACTAAATAGGTTGAGGCTATGCCTACATTTATTAACGATGGTCGTACTAAAAAAATATTTGTTTTTAACCACATCATCACTCACTTTGGTGTCCCACAAGCCATTGTCATTGATCATGGCTCACATTTTCAGAACCAGATGATGAGTGAGTTGCACGTCAAGTTGGGTTTTTGCCATGAAAACTCATCCCCCTACTATCCTTAAACAAATAGACAAGTTGAAACTATAAACAAAGTTCTAAAGACCATGATCGAACGCATGGTGGGGACAAATAAAACCTCTTTGAACCTACAAATTTTCTCCGCACTCTAGGCCTACCGCACTTCAGTGAAAAATGCAAATAGATTCACTCCATTCCAGTTGGTATATGGCGTAGAAGCATTTTTACCAATCGAGTATGAGATCCCTTCGTTGAAACTCACCATGGAACTCATGCCTCACCTCTGCTGAAGAGGAACGATTCTTGTATTTAACCAAGTTGGAAAAAACACGTCGTGATGCTACTCTCATTAATGAGACGTATAAAAAACGAATGAAGAGTCAATATGAAAAATCGGTTCAACCTCGTGCTTTTGCAGAAGGAGACTTACTCCTTGTTTATGACCAAGCTCACAATAAGTTGGGGACAGGGAAGTTAGAACCTCTATGGCATGGAGATTATATCATAAAACATGTATTACATAGAGGCACCTATGAGTTAGTCGACTACGATGGAATATCTCTCAGTGAGTCCTAAAATGGGATTTACCTAAAGAAGTACTATGCATAGAACATCTGGCATGTGTCCTTTGTACACTATTGTACTATATACTTTTGATTTGGTGTATCTTTTCTCTTTCATGCACGAGTTTTGTCTTAGCTTCTTATACTTTGTCTTGTGGTTGCATGCGCAGATGACATCTCCCTTTCCCATCTTTGTTGGGTTTGTGGATGGCACTAGTCGACACACCCAGAACATTGCTTCTGTAGCTTGGGTCATTTACCACTCTGGTGAGTTGGTGAGTTCGAGAGGAATATGCCTAGGATCAGCAACCAATAACGTGGAAAAATATCATACCGTCATCAAAATCTTAACTGAAGCCTCCTCTCTAGGTATAACTCATATGATTATTAACCTAGACTCTCAGCGCATGGTCTGTCATCTTAATCTAGATTACGTCGTTCGCAACCCTATCTTACTACGTCTCCACCTAAGAGATCGTCATCTCAAAATATCATTTGAATTTATACAATACAGACATATACCGAGAGAACTCAACACAACGTTGGATTTGTTAGCTAATTACATATTGGTTTGGTATCTTGCGCATAGATAAAACATTTGTAAAAGACATAAATCGCATGTACACAAAAGAATCACATAAGATAAATTACAACATCAAGAGTGTTAGCACTAGAAGTCACCTTTGGATTGCGGCAGAGGTAAGCCCAATACCAATCAGTTTATAAGTCACGGTTAATGGATTTAAAGAGGTCAAATGGGGCAGACTTGAGAGAAAATGATTTTAACTAAGAAAATTAGGCCAGTATGCACAACAAAATGAGGTCTTGATCAACTTCAGCTAGTAAGTTGTAGTAAGGGTGAGTAGGGTGGAATAAATCGAGGAGGATATGTAAATGTCTGCTTTGGACATCATGTCTTCCAGCAGATTAAGGATGAAAACTCTGAAAACAAGATCCTCTTGAATTCGAAGTTCAGGAAACTGAAAAAGATATAATTGCACTGCAATCAAACATTTATTACAATACAGTCACCACAATTCATGCAAATCCTTCGATCATGAACATTCAGTATCAAACGCAAATAAGACGAAAATAGACGTTGACTTTCATTTAAAAAAGAAGTCTCATGACAAGTTACATAACTAGACAACCAGAGCTTAATTAAAACATTACCATATGGGAGCTTATCTCAACCATCGACCTTAAAAAAATATCAAAACTGAGTATTTATACTTAGAACAACTTGTACCACGAGGATTGTGACTTGGATATTGCAATCAAAGCTTTGCGTCTGCATCTCTCCTGTCGGTCTGCACTTTAATTCTTCTATCAAACGCGATCACATATCAGTATGGGATTTGTAGGAGCATCCGTTGACATGGGGAATTTGTGCTAACACTATGCCTCCAAAGCCATATTTTCCATGCTTTCCATTTATGGGGTTAAATGAGGTTTCAACCATCGTCCCCATTTCCATTAACTACTTTCATCGGGATCGGACTAAAACCTAACACCCATGAATGTTCTAGGAGACATTCACGACTCCTTCGAGTCAATATTAGTGTCTTCCTACCATGTAGATATTCCTCTGTGAAAATAAGGGTGCCCTTAGCTTCTAGAGTGGCTCCTCTCCATCGCTTCATGTGACTTTAGGTAATGACTTGGGGATTATTTTCGTGAAATTTCAGGACTTCGCATTTTGGGAATCTTCACCCCACTTAATTCCAAATATCTAGATACTTGAACTTATGAAATGGCACATCCAGATCGATGGTCTGACCTACTTCGAATTTGATGGCCACAATCGTCTCCCCAAATAACCTTAGTCGTCAGTCACCCAATAGGCGCATTCCCTTCTTTATAGCCTCGCTTTCCATATGATTGTGGATTGTGACCACGTGCCCAATTCCTAGGTGCTTCGTGATTTTGCATTTCGTGACTTCATGTCGTGCTCCATGCTCAAACCTCAGGGTCGTGAAATCGTGATCTCTCAGATCATGCGCCATGCATCCTCGCTAGATCGAACGATATAGATGAATATGGGAATTTCGAGACCTCGACATTTCAAGACTCGGGAAATATGCACACTCCTTACTTTGTTTTTCCCGAAATGAATTTCTCCATGGTTTGGAGCTAGTGCCACACGTCCTAGTGAATCAGACGACTCCTTCTAACTTTGGGTTTCAGGGATTCAGATCTTTTACAAATAACTTCAACAATGTTCTAAACTCCTGATTTCCATGCTTATAATTTGTCGTTGATCTCTGAACTTCGAAATGAAATTTCCTTCGCCAAACTGAACTTGCTCACTCGCTTGATTCAAGTCCATATCAAACCGCTCTAAGTGTTTATCTTGTGCTTATGGTTGTGGCCTCTGTAAACAAATACTTGGATGACTAGGTGAGTGTTAGGGACATCAAAAGGATCGGTGACAAAAGTGGAGAGGGAAGTGATCAACCTTGGAATAAAAAATAAAATATTAGGGACGAGACTTCTTAGGTAAGACAATCAAGGAAAAATAGGTCGCCCAAATGGATGAAGCCGAATAGAAGAGAAACTTCAAGCTGAAAGGAAAAGCTTAAGCTAGGGTCTGTGCAAATGAGAGAGAGAGACAGGGAAAAATTACAGACCTGGGTAGAAACCACAAACCCACAAGACCCTGACAAGTTTATGTGATAACTTTTGGCCCCATAGGGGATGGCATGCTCTCTGCGAGCTTCCAACAAATGTAGTTTCAGTGCCTTCGTATTGGGTTATGGAGTCTAGCTATTTAAAAAACAATAAACATAAAAACAGGAACGATATTTACAATGGTGGGATACCGATGGTGGCTTTAAACAAAAAACAAAAATCAGAAAGTGCTTATTAAGGGGTCGATCCACAAGGCTTCAAATTTACCATGCTTGCCTTTGTCTTGCTTGGGTGCATCCCATTTTAGCACTAGATCTCCTGGCTGGAAATCCTCCTTTCTTACTTTCCTGCCAAAAGTCTGCTTGATATTCTGTTGATGTTCATGTGCTTTTTCAAGTATCTTCTCCCTAGTTTGTTTCACTTCTACCAGCTGCATTATCCTCCTAACCATGTCATCAGGTTCTCCTTGGTAGTCGTGGAAGAATTTTTTCACTGGAAAGATGAGATGAGAAGGAAAGATAGACTCAATTCCATACATGAGCTGGAAAGGAGAGACGCCAAGAGATCACTTCATTGTCACTCTATCATCCCACAGAGAAAACTTGAGCTTTGAATCCCATGCTCTCTTGTTGTCCTCTAGCAGTCTTTTGATAATTTTTATGAGGCTCTTGTTAGAGGAATCTGCCAATCCATGGCCTTGGGGGTAGTAAGGAGAGGAGTGAATCAATGCAATCCCAAACTGCTCACAGAATTGAATCAATGGTTCGGCCTTAAAGGATGCAGCATTATCAGTGACAATTCTTTTTGGATAGCCAAACCTTGCTATAATATCTTCAAGAAAACCAATGATTACCTTGTGAGAAGCACTCCTTGTGGGGATGGATTCTATCCATTTGGTAAAGTAATCAGTGGTTGTCAAGATCAACCTGTGCTCTCCTCTTGAATAAGGATGAATTTCCCCAATAAAATCTAGGCCCCATTGCTAAAAGGGTCCTGAAGCTACCACGAGCTTCAATGGCCAAGACTTGAGTTGTTGCTTCCCGGAGAATTTCTAGAACTTGACACAAGCCCTAGTTTTCACACATACATCGGTAAAAAGAGTAGGCCATAAATACCCAGCCCTGAGAATCTTATAGGCTGTGGTCCTCTAGAAGTTATGTCCCCCACATAGGCTGTCATGAAAATCAAACATAATTTTTTGGACTTCTTGCGGGTCTAGACATATTAAAAGAATTCCTAGAGGGCCTTTGCATTACAAAACCTGATCAATGAGGCAATATTTAATTTCTTTAAGCTTTAAATATCTTTCCTTGATTTTTCCTATTCCGTCAGGAGGCCTTAACTCCTGCAAAAAATATATAATGTCTTTGTACTAGGTGCATTCTGCCAGCGGAGGGCCTCCCTAAGAACTTATATCAACGAACTTAGCTTTCTTATTTTATGAGCAAGTCTTGATGAAGTTAACCCCCAAATCTTTGCAATTAGATTCAGCCAAAATCTTGGCTAAACCTCGGCCTTTAACTAGTTTGGTGGGCTTTATTTCCAGGTCAAATTCAAGGATTTTGGCAATCCACTTGATCCTTCTTCCGTCTATATCAGGTTGAATGAGAATGTCCTTCACAGAAGCTCAAGGAACATATGCAATGAATTTTTAATGTAAGATATAGATACTGAAAGCTTTGAGGGATTTCACCAAAGCATAGGCATGCTTCTCCATGATGTCATATTTGATCTATGCATCTCTTAATGCTTTGCTGAAAAAGGAAATAGGCTGCTCCAACCCTTCATAATTCTTTTGCAACAAAACAACTGCCACGGTGTCAAATGAAGAAAAGGAGAAAATCATAATTTTTTTGGAATAATTAGGACTAAAAAGCATAGGTGCTTCAGTCACAAACTTATTTATTTGATCGAAGGAACTATGAGATCCAACAATCCATTTGATTTTGTTTCCTTTTCTCAACATGACTGTAATGTCCTTCACCATTTCAGCAAAATTAGAAACAAACCTTCTCAGAAAATTAATCTTCCCCAAGAAAGACTGAACTTTTTTCTTGGATCTAAGGAGTTCTAAGGTTTGGATGGCTGCCACCTTGCTGGGATTAATGTTTACTCCCTCAGCTGATACTATGTGCCCCAATAATTTTCCCTCTTTCATAGCAAGCAATGACTTCTTGGGATTCAGGGAGAGACCAAATTTTCTGCATTTTTGGAAGACCTTTCTCAAATGATGACAATGTTCTTTATCAGTCCTAGAGAAAACTGTAATGTCATCCAGATAAATGACTACAAATTTATCCCTTTCCCCAATAAAGGCGATGTCCATAGCGCATTGGAAAATTGCTCCTGCGTTCATCTATCCAAAGGGAATCTTGGCATACATGAATGTACCCCATGGAGTGGTGAATGTTTTCTTCTCTCTGTCCTGAGGTAAGACAAAAATTTGATTGTAGCCAGGAAATTCGTCAATCATGGACATTTTGGATGCACCTATTACCCTCTGCAATATGTGCTCCATTTTTTGCAATGGGTAGTTGTCCTTCTTGGAGCTTCTGTTTAGGTTTTTGAAATCGACACAAAGTTTGATTTCTCCACTTTTCTTTCTCATTGGGACCAAGTTGGCCACCCATTCAGAATATCTCAAAGGAACGATGATCTAGCCATCTAAAAGCTTCTTTACCTATTTCTCCATGAGAGGCACCTGCATAGGGTTGATATGTCTCAGTTTATGCCTAAATGGATTTACCTCCTCCTTTAGTGGGATCTTATGCTCAATAATTCTTGTGCTGTATGTTCTGAGATCCTCATAAGTCCACGCAAACACATCATAAAACTCATTTAACAGCTCATCATATTCGGCCCTTTGTTCCCTTGACAAACTGCTCGAAAAATTGACAAATTTTGGATATTTCTTTGTACCAATGTTGCATTCGGTTGCATCAGAATCATCATTCGATCCTTTAACTTTCACTACAACATCATTTATTTCAAATAGTATTTTCAAAGGAACTAGTCCCTTCAGAATGTGATTGCTAGGTAACTAAACAATATGGTGATTAGCGATTTCGTTCAGGAAAACATCAGCATGAGGATTACTTTTAGAATCCCGATCTTGATCAATATGTAGCATAGAAAACTCATCAACAGTCTGAAGGAATATTTTGATCTCAAGATCATATTCAAATACTTTCCAATTCTTTAAATTGTCAAGTATAAAGGGTATGTAATTTACGTCTACATGATACTTGAGCTTTGGTGGCAAAGGGACTCTGAAATTGCTTGTTGAAACAACCAGAGAGTCAGCCATGATGTTTTCTTATCTTGGAATAAATGAAATGTTGAAATCTAGGAAACAATTGTCAATAAATTCCCACACTTCATTTCTATAACTTCTTATCCTAGGGTTCTTAGCTTGGCAGAGATTTCTGACTTGATGGAAAATTAACTCAGTATCTCCAAATACTGATATTTCTTTAATTCCCATGTCCTTTGCAACCCTCAGACCTAAAACGAGAGCTTCATACTCTGCCACATTATTGGAAGCTTTGAATTCTAACTTGTAGGATAGAGCTATAGTCTCTTGAGTAGGTGTAACAAGAATCACTCTGGAACCAACACCTTCTCTAGAAGAGGCTCCATCAAAGAAAATTTTCCAAATAGAGGTAATTGGAGGAGAATATTCATAGAGAGTAAGGGACTTCTTTCTTATTTCAAGAGGGGGTTCAGGAGTGTCAGTGAGTTGCAACAAACTAGCTCCCAAATCTGTGTCAAGAGAAAAAATAGGATGGTTCGTGGGGTTTGCTTCATCACTAATAATGTAGGCCAACTGAGCTTCCTTGTAAAGTCTATTTTTCTCACCCCCAAACACTAGAATGATAGCATAAGTGAAGTCCATCTGCAAAGTACCCCCTAGTCTTTTTATCCAAGATCTAGACAGAAGCATCCTGAACTTAGGGGGAACATCGGCTACCATGATGTACATGAGGACACATTTCATTGGTAACTGGAATAGAGATACGGCCAAGTCTTATATCACCCCAAGGCACTTTACCTTCCTGGAGTTGAAAGAATACAGGTCATGGTAGGATTTTGTAATCTCCAGACCAAGCTCTTCCATGACAATTTTAGGCATAAGATTGTGAGATGCCACTGAATCTCAGAAAGGAGTACAAGGATTCTAATTTTTTGAATTTTATGGTCAAAATTAAAAGAGGGAGGGGGATTTATAATTTCTTTCACTTCTGGAATATGAAATTTAATTACTAGAGAGGGTGCTTGTGCTTTCTTACCTTTTTTGTTGTCTAGCATATCTTTAGCAGGCTTCTCTGCTCTGGTAGGTTACTCAGGAACATTGGGATTACCTTCTTTCTTCTTGGACCTCAGATTATATCTGTTTGGGTTGTTGTTGCCCTTGTCTCCTTTACTCAATTCATTAAGTTGGTTGTCCATGAGAGATTCCCCATATGCAGATTGAGTCAAATGAGGAAAGGAGGAGGTGTCTCCAAGGCAGTGGATTTCAAGATCAAGGTCCTCATCCTCACCTTCACCATCCGTAACAAGATTATTTTGGAGAGGGGTGTGGATGTTCTGATCATTTATATCTATGTTCCCCTGCTCTCTTGGAAGAATCTGATAAGTGTTGTTAGGTCTCCTGAAGTTACCTTTGTTATCAACATTTTGTGGATTTTTATAGTTTTGTCTTCCTTCAACCTTCAACTTCTCCATCTCAACAGACATAGATTTTAATAATTTAGTATGTTCATCAACTTGAGGATGGATAGTGGAGGAACCAGAGGTTGAAACTTCAGACCTCCCTCTTCTTCTCTCTCTGTCAGACTTGCTCCTAAGTTTATCAACTACAGATATATTAGACTCTACTTCAAGGGATGCATCTTGCATATGATCCAATAAAGTAGCTCTTCTTTCTCTTAGTGAGAGATAGAAGTCAGGATAGAAAGCTCTATCATAAGAAATATTTGTAGAGTTTTCCGTAGGCTTGACATCAGTTGGAATTTTATTATACATTTTATTAAATCTCTTGGAGAAATCAGACACAGATTCCCCTTCCTCTTTCTTCAGAGTCCCAAACTCTGTAATATAGTACAGGAGATCCTTTTTTTCTCCCCAATACTTTAAGAAGACTTCATATAGGGCTTCAATATCGTCGATAGATCTAGGGGGGAAGGCCCTGAACCACTTTCTAGCTTCATCATCGAGGCTATGAAAAAATATCCTCATCCATACATATTCATTCTCTATGGAATGATTATCTGTAAAACTATAAAAGGCTTCAATATGTGCTTCTGTAGTTATGTCTCCCTCACTCGTGAACTTAGGCAACTGCTTAAGGTGGCCATCCGCTGGGAGGGAATTCAAAGGATGAGGCAGAACAAGTGGGGCATACCTAGTAGCTATTATAGCTTCCATTCTAGTTCTGAGCGGATTTGCTCATGCCATTGGAGTCTGAACGGGAGAAGAAGTAGGTGGAGATGGAGTTCGGACAGGTGAGACTAGAAATGTACTTCTGGGGAAAAAGGTAATAGAGCTAGTAGGAAAAGAGGCTTCTCCTACAAAAACTCTGATAGGGGAAGGGATAGTAAAACCTAGAGTGGGAAAATATGTTAAGGTCCTAGGTCTGAGACAGGGAACAACTTCAAGGGAGACAGGAGTGTCAAAAATTTCTCCCTCCAAACCAAGTCCAGGGGAGGATAAAACAGCAGGAAACATCCCAAAATTTAAGGCTATAGAAACTTCAACAGAAGATATAATAGGAGTATGAGAATCAGCTAATGGAGTTTCATAGGGAGGACGATGAAAATTACCAAAATTACCTGGTTCGGCAACTGTAATACCTTCTTAAGGAGTCTTTCCTTTTATGATAATTTTCTCTGGGTCAACTTCAGGTGTGGCTAGAGGTAGTTGTGGGTGATACCTCATGTGTCTCACTTTCAGATCCAACTGAAATAGTGGAGTCTCTAGACCGTGGATTCACCAGGTGCAAGTCACAATCTTCAATGGTACTGAGTTCTGATGCACCTTCAGAATCAATAAGCTTTGTCATGCTATCCCAGGGAAAATATTTAATTCATCCCCCGACAATGGTGCCAGAAATGTTAGCACTAGAAGTCACCTCTGGATTGTAGCAGAGGTAAGCCCAGTACCCATCAGTTTATAAGTCGCGGTTAATGGATTTAAAGAGGTCAAATGGGGCAGACTCAAGAGAAAATCATTTTAACTCAGAAAACTAGGGCAGTATGCACAAGAAAATGAGGTATTGATCAGCTTCAGCCAGTAAGTTGTAGTAAGGGTGAGAAGGGGGGAAGAAATTGAGGAGAAGATGTAAAGGTTTTCTCTAGACATCAGGTCTTCTCGCAACCTAAGGATGAAAACTCTGAAAACAAGATCCTCTTGAATTCGAAGTTCAGGAAACTGAAAAATATGTAACTGCACTGCAATCAAACATTCATTACAATACAGTCACCACAATTCATGTGAATCCTTCGATCATGAAAATTCAGTATCAGATGTAAATAAGATGGAAATAGAAGTTGACTTTCATTTAAACAAGAAGTCTCATGACAAGTTACATAACCAGAGAACCAGAGGTTCATTAAAAAATTACCATACGGGATCTTATATCAACCATCGACCTTAAAAAAATATCAAAACTTAGTATTTATACTCAGAACAACTTTCCACCATAAGGAGTGTGACCTGGCTACTCCAATCAAAGCTTTGTGTCTACATCTCTCCTACCAGTCTGCATTTTCATTCTTCTATCATACATGATCTCAGATCAGTATGGGCTTTGCAGGAGCATCTGTTGACAGGGGGACTTTGTGCTGACACTCTGCCTCCACAGCCAACTTTTCCATGCTTTCCATTTATGGGGTGAAACGAGGTTTCAACCACCTTCCCCATTTCCATTAACTACTTTCATCAGTATCAGGATGAAACTTGACACCCATGAATGTTCCAGGAGATGTTCATGACTCCTTCAAGTCAGTCACGATGCCTTCCTACCACGTAGATCTTCCTCTATGAAAATATGGGCACCCTCAACTTCTGGAGTGGCTCCTCTCCATTGCTTCATGTGACCTTGGGTCTTCTTTTCATGAAATTTAGGGACTTCTCATTTTGGGAATATTCACCCCACTTAATTGAAAATATATCGATACTTGAACTTGTGAAATGGCCCATCCAGATCGACGGTCGGACCTACTTCGAATTTGATTTCCACGATCGTCTCCCCAAATAACCTTAGTCTCCAGCCGCCCAATAGGCACATGCCCTTATTTATATCCCCTCTTTCCATATGACTATGGTCTGTGACCGCGGGCCCAATTCCCAGGCGCTTCTCGATTTTTCATTTCACGACTTCGTGTCGTGCTCCATGCTCAAACCTCAGGGTCATGAAATCGCGATCTCTCGGATCAGGCGCCATGTGTCCCCACTGGATCGAATTGCCTAGATGAACATGGGAATTTTGGGACCTCGACATTTTGGGACTCGAGAAATATGCACACTCCTTACTTTGGTTTTCCTGAAATGACTTTCTCTGTGGTTTGGATCTGGTGCCACACATCCTGCTGAATCGGACGGCTCCTGCTGATTTTGGGTTTGGGGGATTCAGATCTTTTACAAATAACTTCAACAATGTTCCGAACTCCCGATTCCCACGCTTATAATTTGTCATTGATCTCTGAACTTCGAAATGAAGTTTCCTCTGCCAAACTGAACTTGCTCGCTCGCTTGATTCAAGTCCATATCAGACCACTCCAAGTGTTGCACTTGTGCTTATGGCTGCGGCCTTTGTAAACAAATACTTGGATGATTGGCTGAGGGCTAGGGACAGTAAAAGGATCGACGAAAAAAGTGGAGAGGGAAGTGATCAACCTTAGAATAAAACATAAAAGCTTAGGGCTGAGATGTCTTAGGTAAGACAATCAAGGAAAAATAGGTCGCCCAAATGGATGAAGGTGAATAGAAGAGAAACTTCAATCCAAAAGGAAAAACTTAAGCTAGGGTCTATGCAAAGGAGAGAGAGAGACAGGAAAAAATTACAGACTTGGGTAGAAACCACAAACCCACAAGACTCTGAAAAGTTTATGTGATAACAAAGAGGCACCACAAAACTTGGATACATATATATATATATATATATATATATATATAGATAGATAGATAGATAGATAGATAGATAGATAGATAGA
>SNQJ01S0056563.1:55259-81211 GCA_010110895.2 Picea sitchensis | reverse complement strand
CTCGTCAAAGAAAGTGGTTCAGACTCTCAGGAAGTCCAACTGTATGTCTTTGAAAATGGAAAGGCATGTCTCACCTCTTGAGAGGTGGGACACCCATGGTCAAACCTCAGAGGTTCCTCTCAACCTCCCGAAGTCCTCCCACCACAACCTCGTGCTCCATTGCTACATGTGCGTCTCCACGACGTCCCAGTTTCAACATCTTCGTCAGACATGATGCGCCTATGTCTGCATGAGGAAACAAAAACATCTTTAGATCCCTCATTGTACAAATCAAAAACAATATAAAATATAAAAAAACAAAAATACATAACAAGGTTTAGTTTCATACCTAACACATCCAACTAAATTCCCTCAGGGAGCACCAAGTCTACACTACCCCAAAAGTCCACTCCAGCATAAGGAAAATCCTCGATGACAACTAGTTGTCTCCTCCACCAAGAGAAGAAATCAGTTGTAAATCTAAATGTTGAGGGCTCGTGCCCCAATCTCAAGGATAAACTGGTCCATCTCTCCATCCGTGGCTCGATCATAGTTTGTGATATCAACGTATCATGTGGTTGCATCTGGGGGACTCGCTCCTAAATGAACGCAACTAGGAAAGAGCCATATATAAACTGCTTCTACCTACCTATCCTGCACTTCGATATATGTTCCTTCACATTCTGAAGGAGCCTTGCGCTCCATTTAAATAACCTAGGCTCTACACATTGTAAATCATATTACATCTGGGATTTTGAAGCTAGATGAGCATTGGTACTACTCGCCAATTTGGTGATGGTGAATAGAATCGATCTAACTTCCAAATCCCTCACTTCTTTGATCATGATTCACCCACCAACCAATCCCGATCCTGGTATAAAATTCTCAGCAACATATATCTCAGTTGGTTGAGGATTTTCCTAATGTACGGACAAAGGATAGGATCCCCTCTCCTCACGAGACCCGTAAAAAATTACACATCGTGAAGCTCAATATTGAACATGTGTGGCCCAATGTGAAATTCTTGTTCGACATCATCCCACAAACTGATCATGTACTCATGTAATAGTACATCTTTCCTCATATTCTGGAGTTTAAAGTACTTAAGTAGACCACAACTTCGCAAAGCCGCCTTTTCTTGAGGGATTTGTAAAGCGGCTACATGATCCGTCTAATCTGCAAATATGTCACATGTTTTCCACTCTATCATGGCTATATGATCCATGTAATATGTAAATACAACCAATTAAACATCTTTAGTCAACTTTTTATGGAATAAAATTGTGTCTTTTTAGCCTAAAATGCAAAAAACAAATTGATTATGCACCATTGCTCCCTTAAGTTTGCCCACAGAACGCTAGCGCTCCCTAGACATGTGCACCAGGGCATTGATATCTCAATCGACACTCCCCTCATACCTTTGAGGGAGCGTTGATCTAGTTTGGCGCCTAGGGTTTCCCAAGGAGCCTAGAACACCCTAAATATAAGATAAAACACAAAATTAAACCATAAAAAAATATTGCAAAGGAAAGGTGACCAACCTAGTCCAAATGGAACTGAAAATGGTTGACTGCAGCTCCCATACCCATAGCTCTAAAATCACCCTCCAAAGGTGGAATATTCCAAAGCTAGAATAATTTGGTAAAAAATAATTGGTAAATGAATTTCTTTAGCTATTTTACTATTTTATGGGGTTGATTTTTTCTATTTCTCACTAATATAAAGTTTTTTTTTTTGTTTTTTAATCTTTTTGAGGAGTCACTAATGCTTTGGGCCCAGAACTGTCTATATTTGCAGGTTTTTAAGCAGTATATTTTCGACAACCTCATGACATTGTCAAATATAATCTTTGTTCTTTCTCACACTCGAAAAAACATGAGAATGTAACCAAGTAGACTTTTATCACTTTTTCGGACTCGTAAAGATTACACTAAAATGGAACCCCTTGGAGTAATCTTTAATCTCTTTTCAGACTCTCTAAATATGAAAATATCATCGAGTGATCTTGCTTCCTTTCACACTCATTTAAAAGGTTTTGAAAGGGCGTTTCTCGAGTAGCATTTTATCTCTTTTTCGGACTTCAGACACTAAAATTACGAAAAAGGACAACCCTAGAGTCACCTTTAATTTCTTTTCAGACTCTCTAAACATGAAAAACCACCGAGTTTTCATTCTCTGGACTCGCTAAAATCACACATTGAAGGGCCCATATGGGACTGAACCCCTATTTATTCCAGTTCGTTAAACAAAGGAAGAGGGACTTACCGAAGGTGATTTATATCGAGCATGTGTTATCCTCCTCGAGCTTGTAAAAACAAAAATAGGTACTCATCTATCTGCATGGGGGAAAACAATGAAGGAAGTAAGTCAAGCTATCTTTTAGAATTGTTACAAGTCACTCTTTTAGTCGCCCTTGAACATGACACTTGTTTCCACCTACATTTTGAACACTTGGATAATCCACTAAACCTCTGCACTGAACCAATCCTTTGAGTCTTTCCACTCCTTTGGGTCACCCGACGAATGTCACAACATCCACTGCATTATGTTTTGGTCCACATTACATTTATGCTGCCAAGTCATGTTGTGCCTCAGTGTTCAAGGGAAGTATCCGCCTTGAGAGTCAACCATCACAAATTTCCATTTTCAATACCCATGTCAGTCCATACTCATTTGATCACCATCTTACATCTCATTCCTATGACAGTTTCATGTCAATGATGGGGGATACATCAAGGCCCTCCTTTGATGAGTCTTTTCCTATCGACTTCAACACATCATCCGGGAATTAAACTTAGAAACCAATTAGTACCTTGGGACTAGAAAGCCTCCTCACCTCCAACAATAGGTTTATATCATTGACCTATGATCAGATGATTACACAAATGTTCAACTTCATCTCATTTATTCAGATTCGTTGGATTGTACTAAGGTACCTTGAGAGTCATTGAAATCATTGGTGATTTTCCTCGCAGTTGTTAACGATTTACCTCAATGACCGGTAATCAAGTGGTTTCTACCATGTTCAACATCAAGACATCTATTCACATGGCTAGATTTGTACCACATTAGGATTGGGACGAAGACCCTGGGTTGAGCATTCACTCTGTTATCTGCTTTCCCCAGGATGTGAAGGAGATATTTTGAGCATTTTGATATATTTACCCTCAATGACCTAATCAAGTGGTTTCTACCATGTTCAACATCAAGACATCTATTCAGCTAGATTTGTACCACATTAGGATTGGGACAAAGAACTTGGGTTGAGCATTCACTCTGCTATCTGCTTTTCCTAGGTTGTGAAGGAGATATTTTGAGCATTTTGATATATATATATATATATATATAGTATATATATATATATATATATATATATATACTATCACATAGATCCACATTGTATTGGTATGTGACTATGTTTTATCATCTTGTAGCTCCACTGTGTATTTCTCGTGGCTATGATCAGTTCATGTCATGGAGTTATAGATCCACATTATATCCTTGGTGGCTATACCCTTAGTCAGTATCTTCATGGATCCACAGTGTATTTATTGTCATCCATACCTTCAGTTTTTTGTTACTCAAGCATATGTATGCCTACCTTGGGTTTGAAACACATGATAACATTTGCTTGATGCTTGTTTCCATCTTCTACCAGGTTCTCTGACTCCATACCCTTGCCTCGAAAATATACAAAGTGCTTCAACCATCAGCTTTCGTCTTCTGACTTCGCACTTTGGGGCGCAATTTGTTACACGTCAAAATTCCTCACTTCGATAATGTCACATTATCATTGTCGCAAGTGTAGTAAATGTCACATTTTCATTCTGCATATGTCACATTGCGAACACCACCATGGAAACACTTGATACATCCTCTAAGACATGTTGGAAGGGGAAACCACATCATTTGACAAGATAAGAAAAATGTTTTGCCTTGATAAATGGTCATGATAATGAACTTTTGGAAGATCAACGCTCCCCTGCTCATAAGCAGGGAGCGTTAGTGCTCCCTGTCCATCTAGCAGGGAGTGTTGCAATGCTTTGTTGCTCGTTTTGAGGGAGCGTCGATTGGTTGAAAGAATCATGGGAAGAAATCCCCCTTATCTCTAAAGACAACTAGAGATGATCTGAGTTGGTTTGTCTTGAATCCAATCTTTAGGATGCATCTAAGGGAGATGCCACAACTAATGGAGTCACATCCTCAACTTATTCCAAATATAACTAAGGTGGTTGAGCCTCTCAAAGCCTATAAAAGGAGGCATTCTCATGGTGAAAAGGGGGAGAATAATCACCAAAAAGTACTATCATTATGATCGTGGATATTTCGAGCAAGGGGTTGGAAAAGGAGGACTTAGAGAGGTTGTTGCAACTGGATCTACAGATTGTAAGGTCCTTGTAATGTTCTCATTAATACACGCTTGTCTTATTTCCTTCAAGTTTGTGTATGATTGCATATACTTGTCTTTTGTTGATAAATTTAGTTTAAACTAATCTTGGTAGAACAAAAAGTATGTGTTGTATTTGTTGTCTATTGGATTGCAGATATCATTAAGGAGCTTGAAGATCAAGTTCATCCTGGACTAAGCAAGGACAAGCTTCAGAAAAAGGTACATCACACTTTCTTCCTTTTTTCTCTTTGATTATTTTCACTACATTTAAATGAATGTTACTGTCCAATGTTAGCATATTTTTTGTCTTGGTAATAGGGGTCTAGGATCAAAGAGGATATTCACCTATTCGTAGGGGAATTTTCCTACAACAACATTTTCAAGAGGTTGGGAAGAAGCCTTTGTCAAATGGAATGATCCCAATGCATATTTATTTTAAATATCAAGGGCATATGGTCCAACTTGGAGATAATCGCTCGTTTATCTCAGGGAGTGAGAAGAGTATTCTTCCTAGTCTTCCCTTGTCTAAAGAAAATGTTGATTTTGTTTCAGAATCCTCTAGGATTGGGTTTTCACATGCTTAGTGGTGTGGAGCTCAATTCGAAGAGGAACGTTTAGAGAATTTGTTTATGGGAAACTATTTAGCTCTAAAAGATTTTTTCTTGTATGGGGACTTGGGATTTGAGGGGAGAGCTAGGAAAGTGAAGTTGAGGAGTTTGAAGGGGTAGAAAAATTCAATGAAAAATAGGGAGGGAAGGAATTAAATGACATTCGGAGAAGACATTAGAGTTGAAGAGGCCCTATATTACCTAGGGAAAACATTGGTTGGACGATTTTTCAGGATTTCCCTAATGAAGTGCTCCATTCGAGAGTGGGTAGGGTATTATTGGTAGGCTTTTTGGGGGTATTTCCCAACTTTTAATATCTTTTTGAAGGGTTAGATCCATTTCCTTTTCAATTCGGAAGAAGATGTTATAAAACTCTTGGACGATAGGTGGTTTTGGGGAACTTGTCCTCTAAACTTAAAATGGTGGCACCCCTATTTTTACCCACAATGGGATGTGATGAATACATACCCCATATGGGTCAAACTCCCTGGACTACCACTAGATCTTTGGAATGACTATTTTTTGTGGAATCTAAGGAATTTTCTAGGAAAGACCCTATTGACCCTATATGTGGCCCAACTAATTTCTAAAAACTTGCAAATGATTGCAAACCCATGAATAAGTGTTGCTACATCATTTTGCCTAATTCTTTACCATATTATGTAAGATAGACATGGGTCCTAATAGGATATTTTTATTCAAGTGAAGGCTAAGGTGAGCTATGTTCCTTAAAAATATAAATTTTGGACACACATTTGATTTGGATTTAGTAAAGGCATGGGTTCATTTATTTTAATTGTAAATCATGTTTACCAAGCGGTTTGATTCTATGTGAAATATACTTAGGATATTTCAAAGTGTGATGAAGAAATGTTTTAAATTATTTTTCATGGTATAGAACAACATTGGATGAAATACATTGGTGTTGAAGGTTTAAAAATATATGGGTCACATTTCTTGTAAAACCCTATGTTCATATCACATCATGCAAGAAATGCATCAGGGTGACAAGTTTGAATGCACATCATATAGTTGGTTGTTGGCATTAATGATGATGTGATGGAATTCGCAAGTGAATTTAGTATGGATAGTTTGGGATATTGTAGCCTTGAAGTGCATTAGGGTTGAGATTTTGTCATTGCATAAGTTGTTAGTGGAGTTGGAAATTTTCCCTATTCTCATGCATCAAATTTGAGCTTAACTTTGGTAGATTGGTAACCAACTTGGAAGGATATTTAAGGAGCAGAGTTGAAGTCTAAAAATGCCCTTGTCATTCAACACTTAAGCTAAAGTACAGTGGCTCAAAGCGCTAACTATAGACATGGTAATATTATGAAGTTTAAATTTCATTCTTTAAGTTTGAAATGACTCATTTTCATCCTTACATTTTCCCTTAATTCATGTCATGTCACTGTAATTTCACTTTGTTCTACACATTTAGACAGACTAAGTATTGAACTGGGTTTTTCACTCACTTCACTTACATTCTCTCTGTTGCATTTTTTCCATCAAAGAATGCTCAAGATTTTATTAATACAAATGATAGATTCTCTATCTTACCTATTACCCTCAGCGTCGATTCACATTTTAGTTTGTCATGAACATAGCATGCATACATTCCTTTTTCCTTCCACCTTTATACTTAATCACTTTTACTACTAAATACTCATATGCATTATCTAAACTGTGACTTTTAGTTATTATGCTTTGCTTGATCGATAATTGTTAATGATTTTCATGTAGCTATAGGATGAAATTAAAAGTGTATTGTGTTTCATCTTTACTCTATTATAAGATGAGTTTTGAAATAAGCCCAAAATAGAAATTGGTTATGCTCCAAAATGAATTTTTTTTCATATATTTATGAAGAGTTCCTTATTCCCACCTATGCTAAAAAAAAAATATGTATATAGAAAATATGCATGTTAATCAAAGCCTTTAAAATGTCAAAGAAAAAGATACATGATAAAAAAAATAGTTTGTATTTTGCAATTTTGTATGCAATACACATTTCACATTTTAAAACCTCATGATTCCATAACTCGAGCTATGGATAAATTGTTTGAATGAATTTTTAATGAAGTATTGTTTTTGTTTAATAGTGGGTTGTGAGGTTGAAACATTTTATGGAATGAAAGGTATTATTATGAATGTATTTTTTAGATGATTTTTTTCAGCAAAGGATCAAGGGGATTTCGGAGGGAACACAATTTGGTAGGAGGGAAGAAATAAGAGAATAATATTTTCTGTTCATTTTGATTCCAACTCTGATGAATTCAATTATTTGGCACAAATTGGGACCCTTTTCTTGGGTGTACAACAAGCTTTGCCTCAACCCTTGAGACCTATTAATGCACTTATATAACCCCATCCAAGTATAGTTGATATCCCTCTGCATCCACAACCTAGACCTATCAATGATGGATGGGAAGAAAATCAAAATACGTTTGTCTCTAGAAATGCAAATTGGACCATCAATCATGAAAAAAAACCTCGACCTCGACTTGTTGTTGCTCATATGGCTACTTCATCTAACTCGTTTACCCAAAATCAATTTTACATTGAGATTAAATCCTCTTCATTAAGGTTGCTTGAAATAAAAAGGAAAGAAACCCATGGAAATGTCATAAAGATTTAAATATTCAAAATCTTCTTTTGTCCACTCCTAGACAAGTACTTGGGAGATGCAAGAGGATATTAAAAAGGAAATTTATCATCTAGATATGTTTCCAGAAATATCTCAGTATTGATACTTCTTGTTTATGATTACTTTGATGATGTAGATGAAATTTTGACTTGGTTTAACATTTTAAAATTTTGACTTCTTTTGAAAAAAATAAAAATTATACTTACAATATTTTCGAAAGATCATGCTTTATATCATGAAAAAACACGGTGGCGATATTAATAGATCATGTTGTATTCTACACATATTATGGTTACAAGTAATGTGTGATTCATTATTTATTTATTGATTCATAAGGATTAATTTGAATGTTAAGTGATGAAAATTAATGTGAACATATAAACCCCAAGTGGTATTAGTCATACCCCTATCTATTTTAATGTTACTAATATAATCCCAAATTCATTTTCATTGATCACATTTCCCCTCTTTATAATCCCAAATGTTACTAATATAATCCCAAAGAGTATGCTCTCATATGAAAGCGTGAAGTATATATATATATATATATATACTTCACGCTTTCATATGAGAGCATACTCTTTATTAACCACTCACTGTCTTCCGCTATGAATTCGCTTCAAGGTCCTATTACTTGCTTAGAGAATTATGTATTGAATACCAAACTACTATCATTCATGAACAACCTTTTTTATTCCACTAGCTTTCTTTCTCTCATCAGAGTCATGCCTTTCCTTTGGTCTTGCTGGGATAGTTAGTTCTTCCTGGCTCACTCATCAAGGCTATTGTGTTTATAAACCTGTTGACTTAATGAATAGTGGATAATAACCAGTCGCTTCCAGTGAGATATATATATATATATATATATATATATAACGGTTGAAACTAATTAATTGTTTAAAAAGAGTACAGAAAGAGGAGAGAACAATGAAGGAGGGGAGAAAAATTGTGAGAGGTATGCTAAGTCTTTGAGACACATTCTGCAATTGATTTTATTTCATTTATACTAATCTTTATGAGAGTTGAATAGCTTTGTTTTCTACAGAAATTTCTTTAAAAATGACAAGGAAAGGCAACATGAGGCTCATTTGATCTTCTTTTTAAGGTTATTTATCTTTTGCATGGTTTTCTCTCTTCATAAGTTATGATTCTGTTCAATTCTAATTAGCACTATCCTATGCATATTTTAACCATGGGTTACACAATAATTGAAGTGGTCTAAGCCATATCGTAGAATCATTTTCCTTTTATTGTACTTGGTTGTTTTTATATGATTTAGATTACATCTTAAGCTTCACAGGAAATTTATATTCCAAGTTTTCGTAGAAATTTAAAAAACTTATTTTGTCATAATTGATATATGAATCAATAAAGATCATTACATTGCTTTCATGGTTGATTTTATTCATGGTTTAAAACAATAATCATATTTTGTTTATTTATTGTCTTGTTATACTTTATTTTATAGCATATTTTATTTTATGTTCCATTTATTCTTTAAGCAGCTTACTTTTATATTGTTTAATTTTAATTATGTAATTGTATTATTACCTTTTTCATATTATTTTGTATATATTTTTATTTATTTGAATTTGTTTTGGAAAAACCTAAAAAATTTAAAACATTGTTAAATTAAAAAAATTAAAATGTGAAGTACATAAAATATTTTTAAGGCTTAAAACTTAAGGTATCATTCTCTTCTACCTTCCTTAGCCTTTCGAGGTTCAAGGTTTTTTAAGTGGAACGTTATAGTTCCACTCTCAATGGACCCTAATAGTGGATCTGACTTATAAGTACTCGGTGAATAGGGTAGTGGTGAAGTTGTTGGTTAGCATTGATCTGACATAAGGTCTGGTTGAAAGAATCAACGTGGAGGTCAAGAACTGGGAATATAATCAAACATTAGACTATATAAATGTCCCATTTCTATGCGTAATATGTCATGAGGTTGTCCATGTGGTTAATGACTATTTCCATAATTTTAGGAAAAAGCATCGATAGAGGAAGGAAAATCTCTCTCCCTCTCAAACTACAAATAGAAAGGAAAGTCCTCGACTCAACAATGGTGTCTCTGGGAAATATTGTAACAACAAAAATGAAAATATAGAAGGTACAAAGGAAATGGAAAATCAGCAGATCATGTCTCCAACAAGTAGGCCCTTCAAATCTAAATCCATATTGATACTCCCAATATTGGATAAAGCTTCTCCTCAGCCTAATTGTGTTGAGTCATCTCAAGTTGAAATTTGAGAGCTTCGAGAGTTTTGGGGGGCTAGTAATGTCTCAACATTGGAGAATGGAGTGGCGTTGGGCTCTATCTTGGGGATGGAAGGAGTGGTTGATGGTTCTCTACTTGTAAATTATGTACTGACGAAACAAACAAAGGGGTTTGTGTAAGGGACATTGATGTTAGAGAAAGTGTCGAACAAGGGACTCCATCAAGTGAAGGGAAAAGAGATAGAAGTGGTTTCATCTTCGAAGGTTCATGGTGACAAAAATGCCCCTCCTAGTGGGCTCATGGAACCTGGTAGGTATCTTCTCGATGTCCCTTCACATCCCCATTTTTTGGAGAAAGGTGAATTTGGGAGTTGTTTCGATCCTGGGGGTTTTAGAGTCTTCAAAGGTTTATAGGACATCCAATTTTAGTCAATATTTGAACCTAAAAGTAGATGATATTTAGTGAAAAGAAGGGTAATGATAAGTTGAAGGACACTTGGAAGTGGTGCAAGCTCCAAAAAATCCCATGGCACAACACTGTTGAATGATGCTTGAAACAATCCTTGTTGATCAAGCTTAAAGAAAAAGACTTGGACCTTGACCTGGATTTCAATTCAGAATAGGATAAAGGAAAGCAGATTATCTATGCAGAACCTATTTATACCATTGCAACTGCAAAAATCCAACCAAATGAGTTAGAGGATATTGAGGATGGGGAGCTCCTCTTCCATTTTCAGATGGGGGTGAAAGGGACCCCACTACATTTCATTTTTGATAGAAAAAGACAAAATAACATGTTCTCAACTGAGGATATCAAAAGATTCAAGCTGTCAACAATGCCACATCGTCAACCATACACCATCGGTTATTTGAGCCAAGGATGATACATTCATGTCAGCCAGTAGTTTCGCTTATCCTACGGCATCAATCCCTTCAAAGATGAGGTATTGTGTGATGTTTCCCCACTTGAATTTTATGATGTACTTTTAGGACAAACTTATATGTGGAAAAATCAAGTTGTTTATTAGTCCCATCCCCATAGGGTCATTATTACCTTGGTAGGTCAGTCCTATAGGGTACCAGAGGTAGTTCCGACTAATGAAATTTCATTTATCTCATCAAAATACTACCAAAAGATAATCTCTCAAACTGCAAATTTTTTCCTCTTCATGGTTTAGTTAAAATGCAAGTGAATTATCACCACGACAACTTCAACATAGGTTCTCTCTACACATTAGAAGTAAGTGAACAATGTGGTAGAGGAATATAGAGACATCTTTGCCTCACCTATAGTGGTGCCTCTGCACTGTCATGTCAAACATCCCATTGAATTTATACCTGGGTCTTTGTTACCTAATGGTACCATATACAAATGCTCACTTCCAGAGACTGCAAAAATAAAACATCATATTCATGAGCTTGTATTATAAAAGGGTCAGTTTCAACCAATATTCTCATCTTGTGGAAGATCAGTTGTGTTGGTATAAAATAAGGATGGGATATGTCAAATTTGTATTGATTATAGATTCCTAAACAAAATCATTGTCAAAAACCAATACCTAATCCCCCAAATTGATGATATTATTGATCAGATCAAGGCTGCCAAGTTCTTTAGTAAGATTGATTTGAAGTCAGGCTAACACCAGATAGAAAAAACTGATGTATGGAATGTTGGGTTGTTATATTATTTGAAGTGAAATTATAGTCAAGTTGAATCAAATGACGGTCAAGGATGAGGTAGATTGACAACAATTCTAAGGTCAAGGGATTCGACCGGGTAAATTCGAAGTTGAATATATTGATGACAATTCAACCGACAAGAGGTCAAAGTGCAGGTGTGAGATGACCGACTAGAAATCGTATGGAGGCTGACTGGTAATCGACTAGTAAACCCAACTTAGAGTCAACTGTAACATAATCCCAGTATTTGAGGGATTTGTAGCCAATGATATGCATGGATCTGTAACCGTTTTTGGGCACCAATATTTAGGGATTTTCCTGTTGTAAATCCTATAAAGAGGTGTGTTGTAATGTTGTAAAGGATGTTGCAACTGATTTTTTTGTTGTTGTTGTAAGGTAATTGTATAATGCACTTTTGCAGGTTAATGCATGTGTAAGTATCGGTTGTTGGTCATGCATATGTAATCCGAATTGGCTACAAGGTTGTTCTTTCATGTCAAAGAGATTATATGTCGATTATATCTTCGGTGTGGACCAAGGTTAGACATGTAAACTTTTATTTTGATTAAATAAGACAACAAGAGAGAAGAACACTCAAAGGAATGTCGGTTTTCCTCGCTAAGGATTTCTAGGGTAAAATCTCGATGTACTGTGTGATCGCTTGTGACATTTTATTTCTTGATTAAATTCTTTTTCTCTTCTATTAGGATTAGTGTGGAAGTTTCTTTCATTTCCTGAGATGTGGTATCAGACCTTAGGTCTACCCTGACAAGTGAGTTATTAGAGAGGTGTTATGCTTTGGCAAGTCTATCAAATCTTGATTTGCAAATCCTGAATCTAAGAACTAAACCCTAGGTACAATAAGAGTCGTAATTCATAAATTGTGTTAAATATCACGGTAAAAAATGGCGAGACGTTCTAGAATAGAGATAGAAAGATTAAATGGACAGAATTTTGAGCTTCGGAAGCTTAAAATGGAAATTCTTATTGTATATCAAGAAAAATGGAGAGGGGTTTGTCTAGGTGTCCAACCGACAGGCACGTCGACAAAAGAATGGGAGAAACTCGAAAGAAGAGAAAGAAGTACGATTCAGATTTGTCTTGTAGATTTAGTTCCCCTTAATGTCTCAGGGGAAGATTCGGCCAAGAAATTGTGGGACAATCTTGGAAGATTATACCAGTCAAAATATCTCGTAAATAAGTTGTTTCTCAGGAATAAAATGTATCTTCTGAGGATGCGTGATGGCAGTTAGGTGAATGAGCATTTAAATGTGTTTAATACAGGGTTAAGTCAGTTATCATCTGTGAATATAAATATCACTGATGAAGAGAAGTGTATCAACCTTTTAATTTATTTTCCATACTCCTTGGATAGCTTGGTCGTGGATATTGGTAGTAATAGAACCACACTAGAACTAGAGGATGTGATTTCTTCTCTATTTTTGGAAGACATGAGAAGGAAGAACATGGAACGATTGACTAAAGATACTTTGATAGTGAGAGGTCAATCGATAGACAAAGATAAAGGCCAATTCTTTGGCGGAATGTCTAATTCAAAGGGTAGATCTAAATCCTTGGTTCAGTCGACGCGACGAGGCTGTAAATGCGATAAAGCTAGGCATTATAAAAAGGCATGTAATTCAAAGTAAACATAAGATAGTTTTGGATCCGATGAGAAGCAGTTGAATGAGAGAAAGAAGACCTTGAATAAAGGAGGTGATGTGTACCTAGCGTCAACCAGTACACAGTCTGATCAAGATGTTTGGTTAATCAACTCGGGAGAATCCTATCATATGACACCACATAAATAATGGTTCTATGAATATGAACGATATGATGGGGGTGATGTGTTCTTGGGGGATGACTCAAAAACTAGAATTGTTGGACAGGGAAGATTTTGACTGATACTGTAGGATGGGAGGAAACGAATCCTTCCAGGTGTGCTAAACATTTTGGGTTTGGCAAGAAAATTGATGTTTTTCGGCAAGATGAGTGATGTAGGTGTGCATACTCTGTTTTAGAAGGATTCATGCAAGATAATTTTTCCAAGAAGACATGGATATATTTCCCGAGGAAGAAATTAGAGGTTTTTGATATATTTAAGGAGTTTAAATTTCTTGTGGAAAACTAGATAGAAAAGAGAATTAAAGTGTTGAGAACTGACAATGGTGACGAAATCTATGGAAAGTAATTTGATCAGTTTTGTAATAAGTGTGGCATAGCAACCAAAAATAAAACACCATATATGCCACAACAAAATGGAGTTACTGAGAGAATGAACAGAACGTTGATGGATAAGGCAAGGATCATGCTTAGTGTTGTTGGGCTCGCATAAGAATTTTGGGTGGGGGCAGTCGAGACTACAAGATATCTGGTGAATATGCCTCCTTCTTCGTAGTCAACATGACTCCAAATGAGGTATGGTGTTGGAGCAGGAGATTTTGGGAGTAAGCACAGGAAACGAGGCAGGATGGAACAAAGGAAACAACGAGCGCTAGAAAAGAAGGAAGACCAGTGTGACAAAGGGAAAAGGAAGCAGTGCGTTGAGAAAGAAGGAAGATCAGCGCAATGAATGGTTGGATCGAAGACCAACCGTGTGGAAAATAGTTAGAAAGTGGGCAAGTGGAGTCCACTTAGAGTTAGGATTTTGGAGTCATAATGTAAGGGATTTCACCCATTTTGTAGTATAAATATGATGTAAGAGGCAGCTAGAGGTGTCAATGTATGGATAGCAATAGTGTAGAATCTACCTTTGGAGCATATTTTTTAATCTAAGTCAAAATCTGTATTTTTTTTAGAGTTGTGGAGCTAGACAGAGTTAATGTTGAGATGTAATTGAGGGTGAGGTCGCAATTTGTGGAGCTTGGTGCGAAGATGCTTAGCCTCGCATGCACCATTCATAACTTTTGATGTAATGCATGCATCGTTTTTTTGATGAGAATAAAGAAATAAGGAGAAGATCTTTCTGGACATATCCCAGGGGGGTGAACCACGATAAAAATGGTGTTTTTATGTGTGATGTGTTCTTTTTACATGATTTATATTGAATGAATGGTTATATGAATGCATCTATTAGGGTTTATTTATAGTGCGCGCTAGTATAATGAGTGTTGTTGAATGGATAAAATGATAGATCAGATGAATGTTATAATAGAATGAAAGTTAAAGTAGAACATTAGTAAAAACAACATCTCCAATCCCTTCCATAAATACGGACATCTGCTTCCTACAATAACCCATAAACCATCTTCGGTGATACATCATTGTGCACTTTATGCGTTGTGTATCCTTTTGGCTTTCTGGTTTACCAGAAGGGATGATGGTGAAAAGAGTTTTTTTGGAGAACTAAGGTAGAACCCAGGTTGGCCCATACATCCAACAAATGGTTTTGTTGCCAGCGAGAACTCAGAAGGACAACCTGGAAGGGGTTTGGTGAAGAATATGCAATGGTAAAAAGGGATTTTCAGGCCACGGAATCCTATGAAGAAAGAGATTGAAATATGGATGGAGACAAAGCAGTTAGAGTTTGTGAAAAAATATAATAAGGGTTCCAGGTACACATCGCTCCAGTATCTCCAATGGTATGTTTTTACTAATTTGCATGAAGCATATTTGTATTATTTTCCAGAATTATTACAAGAGTGGTTATTAAGATTGAAGGATACCCATCCAACTAATCATATCAGGCTAGTAGAGTGGACTGCTGAAAATATTGTACAACTGGAAAGGGTTAATAACAAATTCACATGTGTAGTAGATATTTGGTTAGACAGTATTACTGTGGGTTTTATTACCGAATTTACAGTAGACACAATAAATTCATATACTGTTACAAAGCAAGATTTCTTAAGAGGACCCAGAGGGAGGTAATTCAATTCACTTTACACATTGATCAAAATCTCACTACCTGATAAAGGCATGATGACCATGGAATCATACAACTAGATCACTCTGTGTGCATGGGGGAGTTGGGGGAAGCACTAAGGAAGATTTGAGAAACGGAGAAGGATCTGGAGAGTAGCCAGAAGAAGGAAGAAATGGGCCCATCATGATGGATGATGAACATACCAGGGAAATCATAAGGAAAGCTAGTGTGACACGGAGTGGATGACCCTACCAGTATAATATGAATAGAAAGGAGAGGGCAGTAGCTAAGCGAGAGGGCTTGGAAAACAATGAGGAAGAGGTAGAGGATCTTCATGCCACAAGGAATATTGAGGATATATTACACGCCACATGTTGTTCCTGAGTTTATACTAAGGCTTCAAGTATAATGTCAGGCATCAGGGAATGAGGAAAGGTTTCAATGTTCTCCTCTTACCACCGAAATTATAAGAGAAAAGTTCTTTAAATCAAATTAATATTGTAACATCTCAGAGGTTGTTTCTTGCATCTGAGTTAAATTTGAAATATTGAATGAAATGAAAGAAAACATAAAGATGCTAATCAAAGCAAGGAATCAATTACTGAATAATATTACTTTGTAATAGAAGAAGAAAGTGAAATGATGTAACCTTCAATGAAGTATAAAATATAGTATCTAAGTAACATAGAGGTCTTGTATTTGCTAACAGTCAATATAAAGGAAAATTTGTTTGTTATCAGACTACTAAGTGAAATATAACCACAGTAGATGTTGTACTAAATTGTGATTTAAACATTCATCAAATAAATGTATATGAAATTATGTTGTAATATGGAAGGACGGAAAAACACATGACTTAGAATAGACGAAATGTAGAATCTCTAGTCTACATTTGTATTAATTATCAATAAAAAGATTTTCTCCTTTACAATCGACAAAAAGAAGCGTTTGATCCATTCTCAAAATGTATATTTATACAAGATTTAAGAATTTGAAATTATATCATTCTAAAGGTTTTGGTTACAAATGAGCAGGTGAAATGCTTCACTTCGTTATCCCTTGTCTTCTCTCATGTTGGCAGGGCATTTTCCTTTCTTTGTCTCCTAGCTCCAAAATAAGGTAGTATGAGCAACTGTATTACTAGCCTCCAAAAGTGTTCCCTTTCCCTTGTTCAATACAATTGATACACCTTTCTACCAACTGAGTTATCAACTTGGAAGGTTATGTTTGGTCATTTGCCTCGAAAATGTAACACTTATTTTCTAGCTGTGGCAATCTTTCTCCTATTTTCCCATCTACTATAATGATAGATGATAGTTGTAGATTTGGTTTTATTAACCATTTATCTATTTGAGCAATGTCGACCTCTCTTATCTGAGAGATCTCAACTTGGTCTCTTTCCACATTTTCCTTAATATCTAGCAGATGTTTGGCTACGTTGACTTTACCCAATGTCCCAGAGCTACTTTCCTTATCAAGATCTAACAATTTTTTATTCAGCAGGCCAAATGTTTCTTCATAGGAATCTCTTACCTCTTTAGCCATTTTTCTGTTTTCTGCTATATTGTGCTCCCATGCCTTTAGCAGGATATTACCTCTGGTTTGCTCTGGAATTGATAATCTAGAAGCGATGACTATTTCCTCTTTTGATGATGATATAATAGTCTCCTGAAATACACCTCGATTTGCCTTATCTCCTCTTTCTCTTAAGGTGATATTATTTAACGCTTGATCTATCATCTGAAAATGATTCTGGATGATTTCTACTTTAGAAAGTAAATCCTGTTGAGATGCTTCTATCTTCTTTCATATTTCCATGGCTTGAGTTTGGAATACTGTTATATCTATGACCTGGCTTTCAATAGAATTTAATTTGGATTGCAGTTGTTTTATTAACTCTTGTTGATTGACCTTTTTTTAGCGTATTTGAGCCGACTGGTGCATTTTCTCGAGATTGGATTTGAGTTGTTCGATTTCCTATTTGTCAGCTACTTTGTCTTGTTCAAGGTCTTTGTATGCCTCATTCCTAGCATTCGTCTCTACAACTACTATCTAAGTCTGTAATTTGCTAATTAATAGGTCTTTTTGTTTCAACCGTTCATTCAAGGTCTCAACTGAATATTGGTTGGATGTTTCATAAGCCCCCAATGTTCCTGCTACCTCTTCGATGAATTCTACCTCTTATAAGGCTTCTCCATTAGTTAATACTCTGTATATTTTGGTCGTTGCACCCATTCTTTGGTTTGTTTCTCGCTTCACCATGAATTTCCTTTTCTTTCTAAAAAAGAAATCACTAGGAGGTAACGCTTCTACAGAGATAGGTGTTAGATCCTCTTTGAATATTGTTCCTGCATAGAGGTTCCCCTTGGTATATTGTAAGGGTGTGATAGATAGAATGGGACTGTCTATTTCTGTGGATGTTTGTTTCATGGCAGCGTCTGTGACTGGTTCATATGATGTAGACAATGGTGTGTCTCCTACCCCTTTTGAGGGTATCTTTGTTTGATCCTTGACCTTTTTACTTGGTGTATCTATCCCTGGGGGTCTTTCTTCTTGGATTGAGATCTTGGTTTCTTGGTTTTAGGTCTCAGTTTCCTCTGTGTTCACTTGAGTTTCTTATTTGCCAGGGCTTATGTCCATTGAACCTTTGGCTTTTTTTTTTTGTATACCTAGAGGTGTTGAGACTTTTCCCCACAAAACTTTGGGGAGGCCACTTCTCCGGTGTTCCTGAAATTTGTAAAATTCGATCATCCCTTCGAGTGACAGAGCTCGAACCTGACTTAAGAATTCTGAGTAGGATCTCTCTCCTTAGAAAATATCGTCATGAGGAGAGTCTTCAGGCTCGTATCTTTTTAGACCACAACTTTCCATGTGGTTACCCATGACCTTATGAGGGTCGTGCTTCTTGAATTCAATGTCTACCAGTTTCATTTCTTCTAAAGTCATGGCCTCCACTTTGGAATGGCCGAAATCCAAAAAAGAAAATGTACCAATGTGTAGGGGAAAAGATGGCCATACCTTTTTCTAAATTCCTTTGAGTTCTTTGTTGATTCCATCGAGTACTGTTTTCCTGGAAACCTCACGACATACTAGCCTTTCTGGTAAGAATAGCGGCAGGGCATATGGGGGAACAAAATAGCCAAAAACCCTAATATAAGAGAATTGTTCTTCTATGTACCAATCTGCCACGTTGCCTATGTTGGCCACAATTTTATCTGAAATCCTAAGAGGTGGGTGGTCGAATATAATCACATGCATTGGTACCATTACCTAGTTGAAAATATCATAGATGAAGTCTTTAGCTTTATCTTCCCATAGTTTTGAATGGGACACATGAATAGACTCTATGTTATTTGGAGTCCAGCTCCAGCTCGTTAATGGAAAAGGTGTCATGAAGCAAATGGCATCCATAATGTAAGCAGACATGAAAGATGAATCTACTTTCCCACTCGCCTTTTGTGTCTGATATTCTATAATTTGACTGGTCAGATTGTCTGACAACATTTTGGCCCAGCCGAAAGAGTATCCCTATGCTACTGTGTGGATAAGCGGTACCCATGGGAGAAAGAAATCTGCAGTATTCTCTTTCCCATAAAGTTTGCACACCATCATCATTATATACATGAACTGTGTCTATAATGATGAGATTGTGTTTATACCATTCGAATCAGCTCTAAACTTTTCAGGGCGTGAGCACCAATCCTTGATTAGGTCAGATAAGATTTTTCCAAATTGCTCACTTTCTTTCTTTTTGAAACCCTCTAAGAATTCGACATTGTAAGTAAAGTTTGGTGTGGGAGATAGTTTGTACATCGCTTGTATATGCTCCGGCCTAAATATCCCAACAACTACCTTCTGAGAATTGAATATTGTTCTAGTCGGGACATCTACGTGATCCAGTGCCCATCCGATCATATCATAATAGGGAAAGAGTCGTGGCCTTGTTTCTACCTTATGCATCTTTGACTAAGAAACAACCTTGTATTTGATATACAAGTCTTCTTTTTCATTGGTGCTTGAGTCATCTAGGTAGTTTACCAGCTCGTACTGCAATGTGTTGAAAACTTGTGTCCATGTTTTGACTATGTCGATGTTTCTAGGTGAGGTATCAAAAAGAATATCTAAACTCTGGCCTAAATTTTCACTAGTTGTTTTGGGCACTTTCTGTGGAGCCATGATATAGAATCTCGAAATTATATTTCATGTCACAGAGGATGAAAATACAAACAATGGTTATCTCACTAAGTTGACTCTGTGAAAACTAGAATGAAATTCAACTAATGACATAAATCATTTCACATTGAACACTCTAGTTTGCATGGGTCCTTGCTGACACAACGTTTAATTATTTTAATAGGAAGATATGGAGATAAAGAAAGATCTTATTTCCAATCATTTCTCTACTCTGATTATAAATTCCATGTATGCTTGATATTTCGTGACTTGGGAGAATCGTAGAAGTATTTAATTTCCACCAGTAAGTTTTACAAGGTAAAAGGTTGTTTAAGATATTAATTAATCCATCTTAAACCTTTAATTAATCGTGATTATTTCTTAATATTTTTTCAGAATTCATAGTCTCAGGTGATTTTACTCTTAGTCTCGAGCTATGAACCCTGAATTTGCGAAATTTTGATTTGATTGATTAACTTTAATCAGGCTTAAGTTTTTAATTAATTGTGATTAGCTTGGAAATTTCGTGACCTCGAGTATTAGTGCAATAAGTTGTTGTTCAAGGCAAAACTTTCGAATCGCGAAGTCGCGATAACAATTAATTATCATTAATTATTGTTAGTTATGTAATTAATCAGGTTTATCTTAAGTCACTTTCACAACTTCACATATCGGGACATTCGAAGGTTCCTTGAGGCGTGACTCCTGACTCGTGAAGGGGCGATGTATTAAATTAATGATAATCACTTTTTAATGCTTTGATGATCATGATTAATCTTAACCCAACTTCACTATTTCGCATGTCGGGGCATTGAGAGCTTCAACATATTGGACTGTTAGATCTGTGAAACCCCGAAATCCAATGTTTGAGGTTTATCGTTAGCGTTTTGTTGTTTAAAAGGTAGGTGACTTCCAATCCTTTAATAACTGGAGTATTTGAAAAATATATGTTTTCCAACACCACATATGAGAGGAACACTAGAGATCATGGGTTTGGCACAGAAGAAGGCTCTCCATTCCAAATCTGAATTGGTGTGGAACCCACAACCTCATGTGTGACTAAGACAACTGAAGAAGAAAAACTAGTTAACCAACAAGTGATTAGTGATCGAAGAGTTTTTATGGGGCATGGGTCCAGTAGCATAAGTGCAAGTTTAGCAAGTAGTAGTAAAGTATCTACACTGTATGGAGGTGGTAGTTCATAAAATTTCACAATGGCAGGACAAGATCCAACTATTAGGTTACTAGGGTTTTGAGGGGATGGGTCAAATGATCCAGAAAAACATGTTTTATTTGTGAGAATATATGGGTAGAAAAGAAGATTACATATGAAGATACAAAGGTTGCACAGTTGGAAATCACATTAGATTGGCACATGGGTATCACAACAAATAATCCAATGGGAATGCCTACAACTGTAGCAGAGGTGAAGAGACAATTAATCAATTAATTTCATAAACCAAGCTCGGAATAATAGTTTATGAACGAAATTATAGAGATTAAGAATAAACCAGGAGAATCATTTTGGGAAGTGGACTAGAAATTCAAGAGGTAAAAGGTAATTTAAAGTACACTATTATTGATACAAAACATAGATATTGGTTTTTTAATTCTCTATTGCCACAATTGAAGTATACTTTGAGACAACAGAAATTCCAGAGCCAGGTCGAGGCTCTGAAAACAACATTGCAGTTATAAGAAAACTAGTACAAGTATACAGATCTAGTTGTGGAAGAGTTGAAGCAAAATATGAAGAAATTAACATTCCAGTTGAATTAGAACAAAGGAAAGGAGAAAACAGAAGATGTCTAGTGTACAATTTGTAGGCCAGAAGGCCATCACAAGAATGAGTGTCCATTATATGTGCAGTATATTGGAGTGGGTATGCCAAACTCTTTAGCTTCAGGAGGACCATGGTGTGAGATTTTAAAAACACATGCGCATGATCCATATCACCTTCCCCTGATACAGAAATATCAGATAGTATCGAAGAGTACATTTTGTTACTTTTGTAAGTCAGTTGGACACGAGGCAAGGACTGTAGAACCTTGTAAATGATGAAATAAAGGATTGCAGATACATACAGGCTGTAGGATGAACATGAAATAGGACAACCTGTGAAGCATCCATAGTATAACAATGTGCAGTATCCACAGTACAATAACATGCAACAGTTCACAGAACAACCACGGTATAATGTGCAACAATTTCAAGGGAAACAACAGTATAATCCTGCACAACAGTGTGTAGCACCACCATAGTACAATAACGTGCATCCACTTTATAATCAAGACCTCAGTATAATACACCGTGTGGAGACAATCAGGGAAACAAAGGAGGCTTCAAAGGAGGAGGTCATGGAGGAAGAGGCATTGGAGGAGGTAGAGGACTAGTAGTTTGGCATAACTGTGAGAAACTAGGGCACTATCTAAGAGACTTACCATAGCCACCTATGACATGTATGTATTGTCGCTCAACAGACCATGAAATAGAAGATTGTTCGACACTTTTGATAAAGATACATGACAAGAGGAACCAGAACAATCAGAACATGCAATGGATCGGGGTGGAAAATAGAGAAGAGGATGGGAAGAATATTAACATAGTTACCATAGGTGGAGGTAGACATGAGAAGATGCAACGAAGAAGGATCAAGACCACTACCAGTGGGTCAGGAAGAATAAAGCACCCGAAGATAATTTTGATGCGTGCAAATAAAAAGATATATTCTAAGAGGCTAGGTAGGAGATTCTTAAAGAAAATATTGTGTCTACTTCAGGGATAAAACCAGAAGATGAGATATTAGTATATGAGATGCCCTCATTATTTGATCATACCAATCAAGAGAAGTCTTCAAAACAAGTAAGTAACTTAAGAAACTTTTTGGGGTCATGTGTAAAATTGTTGAATGATAAAAAATTCCTTACAAGTACTACAAAATTTGTTAGAAAAGTGTAATTATCGGGAAGATGGGGTAAAAAGAGTAAATCAAGTCTATAACAAGAGAAGAACTAGCTGGTAATTCAGATTGAATGCCAACATAGGATATTTCAATATGGGGGATATAATACTAGACTTAGGATCTGAATTCAATGTTCTACCAAAGAAGACTTGGGAAGCTATGGGAGAACCTCAACTGGGATATTCACCTATTCAGTTGAAGTTGGAAAATAAAAACATAGTGGTGCCAATTGGTAGGTTGAAGGGGATTCCAGTAGATCTAGATGGTGTGCGCACCATGGCAGACTTCGAAGTCATCGACATAGTGGACAACACTTCGCCATATCCAGCAATGTTGGATCTGGATTGGGATTTTGATAACCAAGATATTATCAATTTGAAGACAAGAGAGATGATCTTTGAATCTGGCGAATACAAAATTATTGTGTCATTGGATCCCTCATAAGGAGGCAGGTATGTGGAACCTGTGACAAATAATATTCTTACAGAAGATGTGAATCAACTATACAGAACTATTGCACACGAAGAGGATTATATCAACCCAATTGTAGATGGCATGCTTATTTGGAGGAGTATTAGTTATTGTTCTTGAGACGCTGACACGACACTGGAAAAATGGCAGCATTGACTACATTAATTATCTACCAGGATATGTGCAAGAACGAAGCATGCACTGAGATGGATTGATTCATAGGTAAGAGAGCCTCCTACTTTTTATGGTATGAATGAATTAGAAGAATTTTTACTAAAGTTTGAGGTAGAGGTTATGTAAATGATAAATTACCAACATTATATATTGCTTTAAAAGCTACATCTGCAAGATGGTGGGGTACACATAAGGCAAAGATCCACAATTGGTTTCAATGAAAAATGTTATTGCGTATCATATTCAACACAAAGAAAGAGCATAGATATGAGAAGAAATATGAGGGATTTGGAAAACCTCAAGAACATGTAGATAAGTGCATGTTTCAATGGATATTAGTACCACCATAAGAATGGCCATTCCATTTCATTCAAAAACTAGAAGGAATTCCAAAGAACTGGTATACAGAACAGTAACAACGTAGAGAAACTGTTAACTGGGAAGAGATACTACAAAATTTCATAGTTACATTTTCCTTTGAGCATGACAATCTAGATATAGATACAATGTTGAAAGTTGTAAGTGAAGGGATATTTGAAGAACCAAAATTTGAAATAATTCCAGCATACCAAAAGCAGGCTAAACAGACAATTAAACAATTGCTACATTGTTATCATGTCGCAGAAGAAGAAGATCCACTAGAAGATAATTTTCGCATTATACAGATACCAGAAGTGGAAGGTGAAAGGGAAGTAGAAGGTCCCACGATAGATTCAAAATATTATGATGCACCATTAAATATCAAGAAGGTCAACATTGGAATTGCAGAAAACCCAAATATGGCAAGTATTGGAGATTATTGGGATAATAAGACAGTATAAAGGATCACAGAGTTACTGCGTGAATACAGTGACTTATTCCTAGAAAAATTCTAAAATATGAAGGGATTAGCAGGAGGGATATGAGATATGAATATTCCTTTGAAGACAGAAGCCAGATCTATCAAACAAAGACCTTACAGATTGAATCCAATATACAAAGAGAAAGTGAAGGAAGAAATTGGCAAGATGATAGAAGTTGGTGTCATAGAACCTATGGAAGAATCAGAATGGATTAGTCCTATGGTAGTGTAGGAAAAGAAGCAAGGAGGGATTAGGATTTATGTGGATTTGAGAAAATTGAATGATTCTTGCCTACATGATTCTTTTCCTACCCCATTTATAGACGAAGTCTTGGAGAATGTAGGGGGGTCAAGATGCTTATTCAGTCATAGATGGGTTTTCAGGATATCATTAGATTAGGATAACACTAGAATATAGACACAAGACCACATTTGCTACAGAGTGGGGATCATTTTAGTATACAATTATGTCATTTGGATTGAAGAATGCACCTGCTATTTTTTCAAGAGTAGTAGTAGCAAATTTTAAAGACTTCATTCAGAAGTTTTTGGAGGTTTACTTGGATGATTGGATAGTGTTCAGTGTGTTGAAGGATAATGTGGAAGTATTAAGGATGATGTTGGATAGATACAGATAGTTTCAGATATCATTAAATACCAAGAAATGTATTTTTAGTGCACCTTTTGGTATTTTGTTAGGGCATGTGGTGTGTAAACAGGGTCTATTGGTTCATCCTGCTAAAATTGTTGTCATAGTTAACTTACCACCACCAAAGTCAGTGTGCTAGTTAAAGAGTACACTTGTTCATACAGGATATTACAGGAAGTTCATAAGAGGATATGCAGATATTACTGCGCCAATGGAGAAGTTGTTGAAGAAAGATACTAAATATCATTGGAATGATGAATGCCAACAAAGTTTGGATATTTTGAAGGAGAAGATGGTTACTGCGTCGATTTTAGTGTTTCCAGATTGGGAAAAATAATTTCATGTGCATGTTGATGCATTTGTAATAACATTAGGAGCAGTATTAACCCAACTAGGAGAAGGTGATATAGATCACCCTATTTCATTTGTGTTACACGTCAAAATTGCTCAGATGGATAAGTGTCGCATTGTCCCTATCAATCGTCGTAAGTGTCGCATCTTCCCTACAACTTTCGCAAGTGTCGCAAGTTGATCACTAGTGTCGCAAACGATGTTTAGAAATGATACCATGATAACAACACTAAGGAGGCACTTATGACACCTCACATGATTGATTTGAAGGAGGAGAACTGGTCTACTGGAATCAAATAGCTCTTGACACCTGATAGAGACCCTGAAACACTGGTTTGGAGGGGGAATGCTCCCCTACTACTGCTGCAGAAGCGCTGGCGCTCCTCTGCCATGCTTCAAGGAGCATTATAACGCCCCTCAGGCCCTTCTGGAGGAGCGCTGCTCATCTTGAGAGAGTTGGCGCTTTACCAAGGCTCACCAGGAGCGCTGCAACGCTTTGATGCCCCTTTTGGGGGAGCGCTCCCTATTCTGGGTCAGTTGTTAGCCCATTGAGAAGAATAAGGGGAGGAACATTCGAGATTAGGAGGCAGTTGTGCTCAAATTATTGTTTTCATCAACAGATCCCTGATCTATGGAGAAGGTTCCCAACTGGTTCTAAACATAACCCAAGAGGTTAAGCTCCTCTTAACCTATATAAATAGGCTCTATGATGGTGGAAAGAAGGGGAAGAATTGAACATACAAAACTTATGATCTTGGAGGAAAATGACAGTCAGCCAAAGGAGAGTGATCAGTGAAGCTGTTGTTATCCAGGTTGTGGATATTTCAGGCAAGGGTTAGACGAAGAGGACTTGACGAAGCTGTCGCATTCGCATCTACGATTGTAAGTACTGCTGTCGTTATTCTCATTAATATGACACGCTTGGCCTGTTTCTTTCTAGTTTGT
>SNQJ01S0056563.1:14366-55249 GCA_010110895.2 Picea sitchensis | reverse complement strand
AGATAGATTTGAAAGGAAGTCAGTGTCCACGTTAAGCATTTTTCTGTCTAGGGTTAAGGTCAATCCTTAGAGGTGATCTACCTGTCCGCAGGGAGATTTTCCTACAACAATTTGCAAGTAGAAAGTTATCAGATTCATAAAAAAAACTATAACACTATAGAACGGGAAGGATTATCTATGGTGTATGCTTTCCATAAATACAGAGATTACTTGTTAGGGAAAATTTTCAAGATTTTTAAGATCATTATGCTCTGATATATTTAGTCAATAAGACAGTGTTGGGGGAAAGGATATGGAGATGGCTATTCTTGTTTCAATAATTTTATATTGAAGTAGTGATGAATCTTGGGAGATCGAATACATGACCAGATCACTTATCCAGGATAACCAATAGAGAAGAACCTAGCAACTTGGAAGACAACTTTCCATATGCACAATTGTTTTTAGTACAAATAACGGTTGCTTATTTTGTTGACATTATTTAGTTTTTGAGTACAAGATTTGGACCAAGAGAATTAACTACTACACAGAAGAAAAAATTGGTGGTCAAAGCTACAGATTATCAATTGATTGCAAGTCATTTATACAAACATGGAGAAGATAAAATTTTAAGGATATGTGTGATGGAGCATGAAGGGCCTATCATTTTAACAGAAGCACATGAAGGGATTACTGGAGGAAACTATGCAGGAAAAGATATCGTACAGAAGGTATTGTGCACATGATTATGGTGGCCAATGGTTCATAAGGATTCAAAGGAATACTATCAAAAGTGTTTTTTTTTTTCAAAGAGTTGGGAATCCATCTAGGAGGGATGAGATTCCATTGATACCTCAAGTAAATTTACAATTGTTTGATAAATGGACAATAGATTTTGTAGGTCAAATTAATCCACTAGCCAGAATATCAGGAGCCAGATATATTATTACAATGACAAAATACTTGACTAGATGGGTCAAGGAAGCACCAGTAAAGGACTACAACACATTTTTTATTTGAACACATAGTGACAAGATTTGGATGTCCAAGAATATTATTGATGAGAAATGAGGGGACTCACTTCATTAATAGTACAACTGAGGCAATGCTTGAAGAGTTTAAAATACATCACCAGTAAAGGACTGCAACACATTTTTTATTTGAACACATAGTGACAAGATTTGGATGTCCAAGAATATTATTGATGAACAATGAGGGGACTCACTTCATTAATAGTACAATTGAGGCAATGCTTGAAGAGTTTAAAATACATCACCAGAAGAGCACTCCTTATCACACTCAAGCTAATGGGATAGTAGAAGCCTTTAACACAATTTTAGAGAATGCCTTCACAAAAATGTGCAATGTAAATAGGGATGACTAATATTTGAAGGTACCAACAGTACTATGGGCTTACAGAACTACATGCAAGAAGCTAACAAAAAAGACACCCTTTAGATTGGTGTATGAACATGAAGTAGTAGTTCCCTTAGATTATTTGATACCAAGTCTGTGCATTGCAACAATTATAGATATGACAGAAAGGGGCACAACATAGGAAATATTGGCCCAACTGATGGAATTAGAAGAAGAAAAAATCATAGAAGGTTTCCATCGGGAGGTACAAAAAGTGAAGGATAAAAAATGGCATGACAAACATATTAAGAAGAATAATTTTAAGGAAGGAGATATGGTTCTCCTCTATGATAGTACGTATTTGAAACACCCAGGGAATATTAGAATGCATTGTCTAGGGCCATATCATATAAAGTCTGTCACAAATGGAGGTGTTGTATAGCTCCATGATTTAGTAGGAAAGGAAGTTCAAGGACTGGTGAATAGTAGTCTACTAAAACTATATAGGGAAATTCAACCCACTAACCTTCAGTGGTTACAGTGAAGCAAGTGGACTTTTACATATTGTAAATAGTAGGAGTTAAAAGAAGAAACAGGAAAAGAAATCTAGAAAAATAAAGCAAACTCCTAAATGAAGTAGTTAGAGGAATAAGTGATAGACAGGTAGTTGACAATGATAGTGCGTAGTAGACATAAATCTAGTGCAACGAGAAATGAATATACTACGCGTAGGAAAACTATAACAGAAGGAATTACCAGGGTGTCAGAGATGTAACAGAGTAGAAAATTATAGCACACCAAAAAAATGAAATAGCCGGGAAATGAAAATCCGGTCACCGAAAAAAAGGAAGGCATGAAATGAACATTTATGACATTGGAGGAAGCATTCCTTACAAGCTTTGGAACATTTATGATAGTTAATGAAGCATGATCGGTAAGATTTGGATCATTTATGATAGCACTTTAGAAGCAAAATTAGGGTTCAACAGGACACATTGTGAATTCGAGAAAATGTAGAGCTAAGCAACAAGAAGTGAGAAACATACAGGTGATTTAGCAAGCAGACAGTGAAAGTTCAAGAAAAAAACCATTGATATTCGAGCATGATGGAACCACCCAAAGTTGGAGCACCAAGCCATATGTAAAGAATAACCCGCAACAACAACAGGACACCACCGAAGATGGCAATGGAGGCTGAAAACCCTACATAGATGGAGGGAGTGATGGATATCGATGCCATTCCTTCCCCAGAACTGGTGAGCCCTACACTGGTCGAGGAGTCAAAACAACAGATGCAGATTGACCCACCAATCACAACAATAGAGCCAAACCCGATGCAGTAAACAACTCAACCCATAGAATAAGTATATGAGGAAAGGACTGAGTCCAACGAGCTGAGGACTCAAGATGGCATAGAGAAAGCATAGTAGGAATAAACACCAGTATTAGAGACCACTGCATAGAAAGATTCTGGGGAAGAGGAAGAGGAGGAATAACGTACATATTAGGAAGTAGGGCCTTCCAGTGCACCAGTAAAGGGGAAAGGAAAACAATAGGTCTAAATATTTCCACACAAGAAACAAGAAGTAACCATTGTGTTACCGCGCATATCAGCATGGGTAACAATTGTCGCAGACTTACTAAGATGTGTAGAAAATTTTTGCTATTCATACCATGATGTCAAGGATACAGATAAATTCCCAGAGTTCATGTAACAAGTATATTTAGAGAGAAGAGGGTTCAACACAACAGAGGTAACCATATTGGAACATAAGCAGTCGATACAAGGTTTATAGAACATAGGTATCATGAACCTATTGGATATCCCACACTTTGGTAGGGGAAAGGAAGTAAATAACTACGTCAAGAAGTTACTGGAATTCATGCATGCAAGTATTTTGTGGTTAGATACACAGGTTTCAATAGATGTTGATTTGATAGGAGAGATAACAGATCTTCTCGCCAATGGTAAGGCACCTGTGCAGTGCCTAGATGATAAGACAAAGGAGAAAGCCTTGTAGAAGAGATTAGGTAGACATACAAGACAAAGAGAGGATCCAGGGGGATCATCATCAACGGGATCAGAAAACCAACAACAAGGATAGCAACCAAAATTATGGCTTGTAAACACCTCAGGAAGTGTCGCAAGGAGGAAGTGTCAGTAGGTGTCCTAGCAGTAGTCATTTAGTGCACGAAGAGAATTACATTAAGATGGATCCTGTTAGCACTCTGTAAATTTGTTTGGATTAAAACAAACAATAGAGGTAACCTACAAACCAACTTTAGATATGGGTACTAGCCTTCTTAGCTCAGAGAGTGCTCTCTCCTGTCACTTGGTATTTCTTTGAAAATCAATGGCTAGGTTTTGTTTCTTTGAAGGGGTTTTTTATAATTTTGTTGGCAAGGAAGGGGAGGGACACTTAGGGCTATGGAGTCAAACTTATGAAACGAATGGAAGCAATGAATGGTCTGTAGAACTCTCCAGACGATAAAGGATAAATGAGGAGATAAATATGAATTATAATTTGTAAGTTTGCAGAGTGTAAGAAGAAAAGAAAACATATAACTACATCAGAGCATTAAATAAATGAATTTTGAATTAGTTAGGAAGAACTTAACACAGTTTAAATTTCTTCAACCGAGAGCATCACAAGATGAATTATGGGCCTTTGACTATCCAATTTAAACAGAAGACATTGAAAATGAAATCAAAAATACAAGAAATACATACAAAGAGAGGATACCCAACTCACATCACCACCATTAGAATCTTTGAATGGAAAATTCAGGACTTCTGCATGTGTATTCAATTCATCTTCAAAAAATTACATTCAAGTTCCGAATAGATACAATCGTTCCCTTGCACTTCTGCCAATTCTTAATACATTTGGAACTCCTAATATTTATACAAGTTGAGCTCCTTCAGTTTGAAACTGATTACAATGACAAAAATGAAACGTTTCAATTTCTGAAACTGATTACAATGATTACAAATGACAGTTTCAGTTTGAAACCCATTACAATAATTAGCAAGAAAACGTTTCATGATCCAGCTTTTTATTCCTCTAAAAATTCAGTCTCGTTCTTTGCCACTTTTTCGTCTCTGGTCTTCCACCTGATATACCATCGTTAGTGACATCTGGACATCATCTACTGGACCCTGGAAAACTACACTTTATCTTACCCAATCGTACTATCTCCTTCCATTCCAAGTAAGAAGGTATATCATAATCTGTCATTTCTTTGATCAGGATCTCCAGGTCAATGCAGGAGGCATATGTCATGACTGGTAGTCCTATTTTGACTGCTTTGAACTAATTTGGAATCTCAAAGTCTGTGATCAGATGTTCAACTAATGTGGCTCCTTTCATATTTTCCTCTAGGGTTTCAAACTTGGAGTGATCCATTCTGCACTGAGTGAGGCGAGCATTGTATTCTTACTGATCATATAATTTTCCTTTTCCATCCAAAAATGGTGGGACGCCTTTGATAAACAATTCTTCATATAAATATTTGAACTCTTGAACACTTTTCTCCATCTGTGTTTCCTTGGTTTGGACTGATTTCAACAGATTATGTTTAGCAATAACCCTCTTGTCCCAGATAATCAATGTAGTCTTGTCTTTAACCCCAATAGTCTGAAGTTCTACAGTAGGAATGGATTTGAGTAGATTTATGGCATTTTGTGGCCATTCTGATGGATTCTTTGCTAAAGTTGCATTTACAACAGTGCACCTGTTTCTGGCTATGATGTCTATGTTGTCTTTATCATTGATGAAGTTTAAATACACTCTGAACTTGGAATCTTCAGTAGCTATAGGATCCCATATGATATGCTTGTCCCTCTGCAACAGGCCTTTGCCTCTTAATCTCATCTTCAACTTATATATCATTTATTGCAAGGCTTCATTCTCCTTTTGAAAATGAGCCATTCTTTCATCCTTTGCTTGTAACTCCTGCTTCTATTTATCTATGCTCCCTTTTATCCCTTTGATTTCTCCTTCTTTCAGGATAACTTGTGACATAGCCTAGAAAAGTCCTTTAGTGTTTGTCCCAGCTTCTACAGCATGAGGCACAACTACATCCTTGTTCAGTAGTTCTGTCTGCTCTTGTGACCACTTCACCTTTTCTCATTCTAGCTGCAACACCTTGGCTTTGTAGTCCAATGCCTCTTGACAAAGTGTTTCATTTTCATGTTATAGAGCAACAAATCTTGTTGTTTGTGGATGCTATGTCACAGACATTTTCAATTTCTTCTTCAAACTTTGAATTAATTTTTATTTTTCATCCAATGAGGATTTCACCCCTTGGGGACCTTTAGATTCCAGCCTCTTGACCTGAGTCTTCCAATATCTACTAGATGATTTTTCTTTCCTAAACTTCCCTTCTAATTTTGTTGCATAAGATGACAGCTTTGAATTATTCAAGCTTAAATTCAAGTAATCATAATACAACATATCACTGGTATTCCTATGTAATTTGAATTTTTCTGGAGCACTAATGTTTTCATACCTTATCTTGATCTTTGATACTTCGTCTTCATCTGCAACTTCAATGTTAAAGGTCCTCTTCTCAATATCCCTTACTGTGAATAGAGAAGATTTATGCTGAGAAATCGTTTCCACTTCAAGGACTAAATCCCTCATCTCACCTAGAGCTATGTTTCCCTTCTCAGCATAATGTTTTGCCAAATCTTCTTTAGATTGATAAGTTGTCATAGATGCTTTATAAAATATGTTTTTGTTTGTTGCTAAAGGGTCTTGAGCTGCCTTCACTTTCGATTTTTCTTTCCTTTTCGACCTCTACAGTGTTTGTGCCACTTTACACCATATCTAGATTTACTTGTTCTCTGGGTTCTTCTTTCTCTAAATCCACTATCTATGGAGACTGTGAAATATTCATCTTCTTAGGAGAATTTTGTTGATCACTGGTGCCCATGGTATCTTAACTGCTTCTTTTGTTGTAAACACTCATCTTAGGAACTTTGAATATCAATTTTTGAGGAGCTTGTTGTGTTTGACTTTGTTGCAGGGTTGCCTTTGCTTGTTGAGTTTGAGTTGGTTGCAATATTTCTTCCATATCAGCACAGACTTTGTTGGAATAGGGGTAGACCTGGAGTTCAATTCTACAACAATGCACCAACAAAACCCTAAATATTAGCCCTTTTGGCAACACCTACAAAGCAGATGAAGTCTCACCCGAAGTAGAGGTAGGGGTGGTTGCAGGACTCAGATGTCTACAACCTTAGCTGGGACATAGGTTTATGATTGTAAAACCTTAACAGAGCACTTATTAATTATAGTTCATTAATATTCAACCTCATTTCACAAGGAAGCTAAACTCTAAAAACAAATCAGTGCAGCATTTACACAGATCCAATGGAATCAAGCACTAAGCATACCAACAGAGATTAGATATAGCATTTGTTCACATTATTCAACACTAAGATATCATATCATATTCGTCTATCATATAACAATGCACTAAGAATTGAATCACATAAACAAGAGAGAAATCATAAATCACAAAGCATTCATAACATAGGATATACGTGGTTCACCCCTTCCTTGGGGCTATGTCCACCAACTCTTCATCTTCTTTATTAGCTTATTTCAATCTTATTATATGCACAAAGCGTCCATATCAACTCTTTAGAGGACATGAGATCTACGCACCTCACCAGATCCTCCTTCCCCAAGTAGATCTAGGCACAGATTCGTACACAGTCTTTTACAGTCGCTTGCACTTAGCCTTGCAAGTCTCACACAGTGTGCACAAATCCAAATCACACAGATATACTTTTTCACTTAGCAACAATGGCTCATATTAACTAGTCACTACTTCTTGCATTGCCTAGACTTTTATTTATTCATTACAAAATAGGCCTAAGCATGGGTAAACCCATGGGCCGACATCCCCATACCCATTACATAAGCCCAAAACCCAAAAATCCCTAAAAAGGGGCCGAGATCTCGCGATCTCTGCTTCAACTTGCGCTCCACCTTCGATAGCTTGTCGAAGTCCCAAAATGGTCAAAAATGACCAAGGGTCCTCAAAACTTGGTTAAGGGCCAACAGGCCCCCAACACTCACCTATGACTCGTCCCAAGTCACTCTGATATGGTTCGCTCTACCTCAAAATCCTTGAGCTTGGCTCGAGCATATTTGACCTGTTGTTGTGCCACGAGCTCTTGCTCAGTGAACTCTTGAATTACTGCTTTGTTGACAGGTCCCTCTAAGCATTGTTCAGTTGCAGTGACGACTTTCTCCAGTTCTGCTCCTCGGCCTTTGATCTCTGTGAATAGTTGGCAAGCCTCATCCTGTATATGTTGGAGCCTCTGAGTTACTTCCATAAATATGCTCTGAATGGTGTGGACCTACTGCTGGGAAGTACACTTTTCTTGGGATTACATCATCCTCTCAATGGATGACAAGGGATTCAACTGCGCCTGTACTGTTTCTGCTTGCTTCTTCGCTTCCTGGAGCTATGACTCCAGTGACTTCAATTCAGGATCCTCAGTGAGTTTGTCATAAGTTTGGGCATTGCGATCACTCAGTTTCTTACATTCCATGACGAGGCCCTTGATTCTTTCAACTGCGCCTCGAGCTGTCACTTCTCTTTGATCTTGCACATCCTGCGGAGTAATGGGCACTGTTCTTAGCTCCAGATCTGTGATTCTCTGCTGAAGTTGTGGGATGGTTTCTGCGAATTGTGCTACATGGTGTTCTACTGGTTCTTCCTCCTTCGGATCCAAGCCCGTCACAGAGCGAAGTGCTATGTTGACTACTTCTTTTACTCTGACCTGCTCTGCGAGCAACTTTTCTTTCTCCTACTAGATCTGTACTCTCTCTTCTTCGAACTTCGCTTGAAGAGCATCCTTCTCTTGTTGCACAATCCTGTGTTTCTCTATAACTTCCTCCTCAGCTTATTTCAGGGTTGTTGTGGCCTGGTCTTTCTGATCTTGTGCTCAATGAAGGCAGGCTTCAGTCACATCAGCCAGTGTGCGGAGTTGAGAAGGCTCATCTCCCAACTCTGGTTCTTTTGAGGGCAGGGGCGCAGTGGACACTACGTGGCTTGAATAAAGGGATTTTTGTACACCTATTAGTTTTGCTTCAATTCTATCGTACATGGCTTCTCATTTTTCTTCGTTTCTTTGCAAAATCTCTTTTGAGGCATCTCCTACAACTGAAATAATGAAGTCAAATTCATCGACCGTGAGTACATTCTGCATCTTTGGTTTACTGGATTTGGCCTTCTTCTGTGATGAAGGTTTCATGGGGAAAACCTTCCTTTTCTTAGATGGATCGGTGTCATCGGGGAGGTTCTATGGAGGTGTTACTTCGCCTTGCTTATCTTCTTCTTGTTATTTTTCCTCTTTGTTCACTTTGTCATCACCTCCTTCGCTAGGTGACTCGGATGCAGTCTCTTCTGATGTGTTTTGTACTTTATGTACATCTTGCTTATTTTTCTTCCTACTGCTGCTTGGGGCATCATACTCTTCGCGAGTAATCATCGGGTTTCCAATGAGGTATGGGTCAGACAACTCTGCAGGGTCAGTAGGGATAAGGAGTTTTGTAGGCCAATCTTTAATGATTTCTTCCAGGTCCTCTGTAGTGAGCTTGTAGTAGTACTAAACTTCTTATTTTCTTTCATCGATGCGCACAGTAATATAAATAAAATTCCTATCTGCGCGGAACTTCATAAGAGGCCTGAACCTATCCAGGGTGTTCGACATCTTACGAAGGAAGGACTCAATCGCCCTCCTAAGTTGCATGTAGCATGTATGAAATATTGCGTTTAACTGCCATATCGCTCGAATACCATAGCGTGGTGAACTTCGCAAGGAGCGGCTCTAATGGCTCGATCTCAGGGAAGGTCGCACCTTCCAGCATCTCCCAAGTAGTAAACATGATGAGGATAAGGATCCAGCTGAAGTGAAACTCATAGCCCTGATCCTGAGCTTCGTGGAAATCCAGTTCGAGATGGTTAACTAGGTACTTCACCCAATTCATCTGTAGGCCTTCCACGCATTTCCCAGTGAGGTCAATGACAAACCCTGTAACCTACATGGGTTTGTTCTTTCTTACTAACTTTCCTGCAAATAATTGGCATTCTAGGTGCACTGTGCCATTTTGGATGGAGGCTACCTTGTAGCCTTGAGTCCCCTTCTCAACATCGTCATATGTTTCTTTAATCTTCGGTGCCAAGGCGTGGTTTGTAGATTTTCCTAAATTGAACTCTTGTGGGTCTGGTCTCTGCATGCTCAGTCTGATGATCCTATGGATCAACGTCATATCGATAGTGATACGTATGTCCAAACACAGATAGCCACCGTGGAATCATGACAGCGGGATATTAACACAAGCATTAACCTCTTGGTGCCTTCAAAAATGTTGAATTTGCATTACATTCAAAAGGGTGGACTACGCGAGGTTCATGGTCCACGACTGAGGGATGATTTTTGTCTTCTTTCCCTTTGTCTTGGTCATATATTTGTTAGGTGTGAGCATGCTATAGCTCTTACGGTATCCTAGGTTATAGTCACTAATATTCAAGGTTGGAATCCTCTCTAGCTGTGTTCTAACTGCACGTATCCCCTTTGGGAGATACGCAGTGATGACGGTGTAGTTGAAGTCCCTTGAGACACTATTGCAACTCACTACACTGACCAGGGGTGGGATGTACTCAGGTAGGATAGAAGGTAATAACTTCACATTCACCAAGTCATCTCTATGCTTGGTTCTTTTCTTAGTCACAGCTTGGGATGGTTCGGATCCTTGAGCAGTCGACGGGGAGGCTTGCACTCCTCTCATTGATAAATATTGTACGCCCACAGACATTACCTTTTTATTCATGAGGTCGATGAGTATCTCCTTCACAGAATCTTCGACTGTGCTAAGTTCTTCGTACATACACACTCATGGCTGACTATATTGGGTTGAAGAGCAACTGCTCAATGCAACGGGATGGATGGTGATAGCTCGATGATCACTGCGCGAAATCAACTAATTTGTGAGCTCAGATAATCACGGGTGGAAAAAGTGTTCTCAGTGTAAGGCTCAATGGAATAAGTAGACATCTAGTTAATGGATCTTTCCAACAGGTGAGAATCCTTCATTAATGCAGTTCTATCCATTATGACACAGTCCCAACGGTCTGATGGAGAGATTTATGACCATAGATATTGTTCTAATCGTTTGGGTCATCGGGATAACAGTTATAATGTCTCCAACGGCCATACTGCTTCACCATGGTGAAGTGCCATGTTCTGTTGTACTGGTATCTCGACGAAGTTTAGATTCTGGAATCCTTCCTTCTGGACAGTTCCTTCTAGAACTTTCTATAACTTTTCTATATTCTCTTTCTTCTTATTGAGCTTTCTAGCCTTCTTCTCGGTGATATTCATATTGATATTCCTCTTTCCATTATGATTCTGATATTATCTAGGCATAGTAACTTTGCACTGTTGATGGTCTTTACTAGGGTTCAAGGGAAATACTTCTTCTCTGTCTGGTGTAGGTGCTCTACTCTCCTATATAGATAGGTGTCTCAAGTCCTCGTGTCTCCTTTCAACTTCGACATCCAAGTTTATGGTTCTGAATAACTTCGACCTGTTCTCATGTTCTTCAATCGAATGTGCAATCCTCCTAGTCATGAAATCTTTTAATTCTTGCTTCTTCTTCTCTAAGACTTCCTATTCTTTTCTTCTGGCTTGATCCTTTTCGATCCAAGGTTTTCCTAGTGACAAAGAAAATGGGGCATTGTTCTCAATAAATTTAACAACCTCAAAATATTCTTCCATCGAGGTTCCATGAGCACTCATAGATATTTGGGTAAGTCTTCCACATAGGGTTATCATCTTTCCTCTAAATAATCTTATTCCTCCCAATGAAGAAATCATAGTAGGATTTCCTAAAATTTCCCAAGTTCTTTCTGTCATGATATTCACCTATGTTTCCTCATCCAGAACGTAGTCAATGTCGAAGTCTCCTATTCTTGCTTCTATGTACTCTTTTTCTTTGAAGATCTCTGGTAAGTTGATGTTTCTATGATCATTCAAGGTTTATTTCATTTGCAATAGTATAGTTTATGATTATTTCTGGGGTTCATCCATGAGCTTAGTTTCTTGACCTTCCTCAGGGTTTTCTTGTCTCATATTCATTCTTTCAACCTTAGAAATTATTCTAAGGCAATCCAAAACTTCATGATCCATAGATTTACAACAAAGACAACTGGGTCTTCTACCAAGGCATTCCCTAGTAAGATGTCTCGACATTATGCAACTGTAACAAAGAGTTAATCCTCTTTTTTTCTTAAATGATCCTTATCCTCTCCTGTACTGCGCACTAGGATCATGGTAGCTAACCTACAAAAAATTATTTTTAGGATCTTGCATCCATTTGTTAGTCCAAACATTCTTTCTATGCATAGGAATAACATATCTTTCACTATTCTTATCAGATCTACTCATATGAAATCTTCTTTCTTCTAGTTGTGCCCTAGTTTTCAGGCTAGGACAAAATTTATCAAACATACCTAGATCCATATTTTTGAAACAAGAATTTCTACTTATCTTACCTTTTCAATCAAAATTTCTCACTATTCTTACCTTTATCAGAGCATAAAGCTTCAAGATATTACCTCTTTTCTTCAGATCAAACTTCTCTTCTTAGCACAGAGTTTCGTAATCTAAGTAGAGTACTGTGTACTAGGGCAACAAATCTACACACGGAGCTTTCACAGTTTCAGGTCAGAGTTTTTCACAGAGCTTCTTCTTCCTCATTTCCCAGCAATCACAGTTTCAGGTCAAGACAACGGAACCATTTTTTGGCACAGGAGCAGACCCAGATTTCAATGCTACAACAACGCACCAAAAAAACCCTAACTACTAGCCCTTTCGGCAACACCTACGAAGCATATGAAGTCTCACCCAAGGTAGAGGCAGGGGTGGTTACAGGACTCAGATGTATGCAACCTTAGTTGGGACACAGATCTGTGATTGTAACACCTTAACAGAGAACTTAGTAATTATAGTTTGTTAATATTTATCCTTATTTCATAGTACAGCTAAACCCTAGCAACAGATCATCGCATCATTTACACAAATCCAATGGATTCAAGCACTAAGCATACCAACAGATATCAGATCTAGCATGCGTTCACATTATTCATCACTAAGCTATCATATTGGATTCATCTATCATCTAACAACGCACTAAGCAGTGAATCACATAAACAAGAGAGCAATCATAAAGCACAAAGAATTCATAACACAGGATATACATGGTTCACCCCTCCCTGGGGCTATGTCCACCAACTCTTCGTCTTCTTTATTAGCTTCTTTCAATCTTCTTACATGAACAAAGAATCCAAATAAAATTTGCAGAGGACAGGAGATCTACGCACCTTGCCAGATCCTCCTTCCCCGAGTAGAAATAGGCACAGAGTCATACATAGTCTTTTATGGTCAATTGCACTTAGCCTTGAAAGTCTCACACAGTGTGCATAATGCCAAATCACACAGATCTACTTTTTCACTTAGCAACAATGGCTCATATTGACTAGTCACTACTTCTTACATCGCCTAGACTTCTATTTATTCATTACAAAATAGGCCTAAGCATGGGTAAACCCATGGGCCTACATCCCCATACCCATTACATAAGTCCAAAAACCAAAAAGCCTTAAAAAGGGGCTGATATCCCATGATCTCCGCTTCGACTTGCGCTCCACCTTCGATAGCTTGTTGAAGTCCTGAAATGGTCAAAAATGACCAAGGGTCCTCAAAAATTGGTCAAGGGCCAACAGACTTCCAGTTCTTTCAGCTTATCAAAACCCTCAACATGCTCATTCTCATAAGGGGCCTTTTTGTTGATCAATATTCTCTTGGATATGATTTGGTGTGTGTCATATCTTCTTCCATGTAGCTATGCAAAACCAAAATATTTGAGCTTTGCTTGAATCTGAGATAAGCATGATCTATTTTTGACAATGAAGGGGCCAATGATAAAAAGGAATTTGAGGTTGGAGGGTTTGCGCAACTTCAGGAAATGCTTTGTCTCAATTATAATTCTTTGCATGATGAATTCAAGGGTAAATACTCTAGGGGTAAGAAAAATAGGCAATAGATAGGGGGATTCATAACAACCATAAACCCATATTATTGTTGAGTGCATGAATAGTACCCAATCCCCCACTTTGTTCTTTGGATTTGGTTATAGATAGCTCCTTATGTCATCCAAAACTCTAGGTATGTTGGTGCTAAAAATCAAACTGTAAACTTTGGACATGACTTTGTTTATGAAGATGAGCAATGTAATCCTTTTACATTCTGTTGATAAAAAGGTTGCTTCAAGAAATTATCTCTTATTGGTTTCCAAGAAAATCATCAGCAAATAGGTGTAATATCTAAAATGCCTTAGAGAGAGAAAATTCACTAGTTGTTTATGGATATTATCAGCTATGAATTGATCAAAACTAATGCAGATTGACATACTAGACTCTGACTTAAAAAACGTTAAAAGGAAACCGAGCATGACTTCGACCACATGTTTATCATTGTCTAGACCTAAAATTTGACTCAACAGGGAACAGACCCATTGAAATCCAATAACCATTATACTCATATTCATTGGCAAAGACAGACTCTCTGAAAGATGTTCTGATTTGACAATTTTTTGTAAGAATAGATCTCGGACCTCTGATGGACATTCTCTGTATACCCTAATTAGCTTTTATTCATTGAAAGGTTCATACATTACAAAGAAATAATTGGTATACCGAGGGAATCTCGAATTGACAGGATTTCTACCCTACACCTGACCTCAGATCCTTGTTTATTAACAACAACATTTTCTTCATGTGAATATTGTTCGGTGCACCAACCTATAAATTCGGAAAAAGGGAAAGTGATTTCGACAGCATAAGGGACTATGGTGGCTTGGACTACTTCAAGGAATGGTATACACCTTCCTAAATTATCGGACATGTTGCTTCTGGACACATAGATGGGCGAAATGGTGATTTCAGTATCAAAGTTGTCTGAATATCGATCAATTCGGGTGTCTTCATTCGTCATAGGATCTTGTTCTGTTACTGAAGTTATGATAGGATTCATGGTTGCGATGAAAAATACATGGAAATGAGAGGAAATGGCATGCAATTGATGTACTTTCGATCTGCAGTAGAACAAAGGTGGTCATGCCAAGTTTCAAATGGTCCAGTGTTCGAAAAATAATAAAATAACCAACAAAATTCCCTTTTATACTTCTCCAAATTTTGGGGGTGTGAGGAAGTGGTTTGGGGAAACCCGCTTTTCACCTCGAAATGCACTTGGTGGTGCCACGTATCCCTAAATGAAAATCACGGTTTTGATTTCGGCTCGCTTTCCAAAATTAAACTCCACGCAGTTCTCCCCCCAAAATCATACTCTACCATCGATATTGAGAGGTCACGATCTACGACGCGTCGAGCCCCATCAAATGATCATTCCCACCATTTTTAACCTCTCCCTGACATATTTATCCCCTTCTCTAGTTTTTCATGCTTCCAAACCGATTTAGCACCTTGCCAAATCTTGAAATCTTGATTTCACACAAACATTTTAATGGTGACTAACATGGGCTCCAACTGGGGAAGTTATCCTCCTAGTGAGTTAGCAAAGAGTGACAGACCAAGTGCCCACCCATTGGGATTTATTTTAGTCCTGTAACTCAATCGATCAACATCTTATTCACAAACCTTTGTTCATATAACTCAAATTATACTCAGCATAACTTAGGGCCTTCGCTTCGGGCTTCAATTTATGTTGATTTGATTTCACTTACTTCAACTGAAAACAAAAATGGTTATATACAATGAAATGGAATGGGTGAAAATTTCTTTAAGAGAGATAATGCTTGAGAAACCTTCCATTCACAGCTTCCCACCAATGAGATCTCCATTGTATTCATGTAGTAGATAGGCATTATTTCCATGGTATGCCACAATTTTGAAAGGTCCCAGCCATAGATGGTCAAATTTCCCATGCTTTCCTCTGTCTTCATTCCTGGCATCCCATTTCAACACCAAATCCCCCACTTTGAAATCATCTTCCTTAGTATGCCTGTCAAAATCCTTTTTAATTATGTCTTGGTGTAATTGGGAGTTGTTGAAGGCTTTCTCTCTTGTTTGGTGGACATTGATTAATTCGTTTCTTCTCCTTTGAGTGGAATCCGGTTCAACATCTTGCTCCTATAGCAATCTCATCACTGAAAGTCATAATGAAGTAGGGAAAACGACCTCTATGCCATATACAATATTGAAGGGTAAAGTAGCAATAGACCTTTTAGTAGTGATCCTTTCATCCCATAGTGCATAGATGAGATTCTTGTGCCAAGCTTTTTTGTTATCTTGCATCAGTTTCTTGATAATTTTGATCAATATTTTATTGGATGACTCAGCCATCCCATTACCTTGAGGGAGATGTGGAATGGCCAAGAGTTATATTGGAATCGCTACAAAATTTTTCCATATTTTTGGACTTAAATGTTGTTGCATTATCTGTGATGATTTTGATTGGACAGCCAAACCTAGACAAAACATTGTTGTCCAAAAACTGAATGATAACATTATTTGTGGCTTGCCTGGTGGGAACTGCTTCAATCCACTTGGTGAATTAATATGTGGCTATTAGTATCCACTTTTGTTGAGATGAGGACTATGGATGAATTTCTCCTATGAAATCAAGGCCCCATTGTCTAAAAGGTGCTTCAACAGAGATAAGCTGCAATTTTCTCTTCCCATCAAAAATTTGGCATTCCTGATAGCTTGGAACTTCCATGTAAACATCAGAAAAAATGCTAGTAGATTAGAAAATTTCCCTCAATATCTTATGCACAGTGGTTTTCCAATAATGGTTCCCTCCACAATCACGGTTCCCTCCACAATCACCTTTATGAAACTCTCTTATGGTTTTTTCTACTTCTCCCTCCAGCAAACAATTTAGCAAGATTCCTCCTAGATCCTTCCAATACAGATATTGATTTAAAATACATAACTTTGCTTCTTTTAGCTTCAAAAGCATGGCCTTACTTTTTCTCAATTCAGGAGGAGCCTGCAAATTTATCAAAACATAAATAATGTCAGCATACCATGGGGATTCAAGGAATTTTTGGGATAACTGAGGGACCTTTTCTTCTTTTGAATCTGCTAATAAATCAACAATGAAATTAATTCCCAAGAGCTCACAATTTTTCTATCTCATCGGTTTTTCAATTCCCCCTTGATCAAATTTGTAGGTTTGATCTCTAGGTCATACTCCAACAAAACAATTATCCACTTGCCCCTTTTCCCTCAGGACCAGGCTTAGTTAAAATGTATTTCACATAACTGTTGGGCACATAAGCAATGGTATGAGAATGAAAGATATAAACTCTAAACTCCTTTAGGTCTTTGACCAGTGCATATGCCTTCTTCTCCATGATATCATACTTCAATGGGGAATCCCTCAATGTCCTGCTATAGTAGGCTATAGGATTCTCAAAATTCCATTCATATTTTTGTAACAAGACACCAACAATGGTGTGTTGTGAGGCAAAAGAAAACAATATAAAGACTTTTGCAAAATTAGGATTGGCCAACACTGGGGCTTTGGTCAATGCCACTTTAATATATTTAAAGGATTTTCTAGATTTAGGGGTCCACTTTATCTCACTTCCTTTCTTGAGCATGTTAGTGATATTCTTTATGATTTCAGGTAGGTTAGGGATGAATCTTCTCAGAAAATTTACTTTCTCCAGGAAAGATTGCACTTATTTTTTGCTTCTGGGTGTTCCAATTTTTAGGATTCCTTCAACTCTGTTGGGATATATCTTTATTACCTCCTTTTAAATAATGTGACCAAGCAACTTCCCCTCTTCCATGCCAAAATTAGACTTCTTGGGGTTTAATGAAATGCCAAACTTCCTACATGTTTTAAAATCCTTTCTTAGATGTTTAAGATGTTCTTCATCATAAACTGAATATACTGTGATATCATCTAAGTAAATAACAATAAAGTTATATTTCTCATTAGAAAAGGCTATATCCATAGCTCTTTGGAAAGTTTCCCTTGCATTCATGAGCCCAAAATGCATCTTGGCATACATGAAGGTGCCCCATGGTGTTGTAAAGGATGTCTTTTCCTGATCATCAGGGTGTACGATGATTTGATTGTATCCAGAAAAACCATCCAACATTGATATTTTTTTAGAACCAACCATTTTCTATAAAATGTGATCCATCTTAGGCAATGGGTAATTGTCCTTGAGAGATACTCTGTTCAGATTTCTAAATTCTACATATAATCTAATCTCTCCACTCTTCTTTCTTACAAGTATTGGATTCTCCACCCACTTAGAAAACCTCAGAGATACTATGATCTTGGCTTCAAACAAATTTTTAATCTCCTTTTCAATCAGGGGCAGCTGCAAAGGATTTATTCTTCTTAATTTGTGTTTGAAAGGTTTATGATCCTCTTTGATTGGAATCGCATGTTGAATCACCTTGGTATCATAAACTTTCAGATATTCATAACTCCAGGAAAAAACATCAGGAAATTATTTCATTAAATTGATATATATTTGCTTGACCTCTGGGCTAAGTGTCTTGGACAACTTGATGATCTTGGGATCTTCCTGAGTCCCAATGTTGCAATATTCAACATCTCCATCATTTAAAGTAATTTTAGGACTCCTGGCCACATCATTGTTGTCAAATATTTTTTCTAATGGGACCAGTCCTTTGGGAGTGATGTTATTTTTTAGTTGCATTATATCCTTACCAGCAATCCGATTCTTGAAATAGCCATCATTTGTGAACACGGATGAATATTCTTCTTCACCACAATATTCCTCATCAACATTCAAATTTGCAAATTCACCATCCATCTTAAGGAAACTTTCTATTTGTTTACCATCTTCAAAAACCTACTAGCACTTAATATTATCATGTATTGTTAATATGTGCTTGACCTCAATCTCATATCCCCTGTTAGGAAAAAATGGAATTTTGAAAACTGAGGCTGAAGTAGCTAGAGCATTAGCAATATGATTCGGACCCCTTGGAATCACTGAGAGACTATATTATGAAAATTATTCAAGAATTCCAAGAATTATATTCCTATATGCTCTTAATATGGGATGCTTTGCTTGATATATTCCCTTCACCTGATTTATGATCAACTCAGAATATCCATGTACAAATATCCTCCTAGCACCCATTTCTTTCAAAGTTTTCAATCCCAATACTAATGCCTCGTATTTAGCCATATTATTTGTGCAATCAAAAGAAATCTTGTAAGAACAAAGTTTTGTGGCCAATCTGGGGGGGTTAATCCATACACTAGCTCCTACTCCTTCTCTGCTAACAGCTCCATCAAATATCATGTTCCACATCTCATTCTTTGCACTGTATTTCTATTCTAAAATTTTCTTGGTTTGTTGATCAGATTTTCCTTTGGCAATCATATCAGTATCTAGCATCTTCTCTTAAAAACTTGAATCATTAAAGAAAATGGAAGAACCAATCTCAGTCTCCACAGAGTAAATGGGGTGGTTGTTTGGTTGGGATTTGTTACTGACCATGTACTTGAGAAATAATTCCCTCTACAACCTCCTATCTTGACCAAAAACAGGAATAATGGCATATAACATGTCCATTTGCAAATTCCCTCTCAACTTTGCAGCCCATGCCCTAGATAACAACATGCCAAATTTAGGAGGGATATCAGCAACCACTACATCCATGACCATATTTTTGTTGGAATTTGAGATAAAGATACCACCTGATCTTTGATTAGGCCCAAGAACTTCACCTTCCTTGAATCAAAGGAGAAAATACCTTTGTAATTCCTTGTAATGTCCATGCCCAATTGGTCCCTGACCACCTTGGGCATCAAGTTATGGGATGCTCATGAATCCAACATAGCATTGTGTAGACCCATATCATGAATCTTCAAACTGACATAGAAAGGAGGGACCTCATCAACATCACTACTCTCCTCCACACGTGGGCCAAACAAGATGGTAGGATGGTCATCTTGTATATTTAAAGTATCAAAATTTTCTTCCATCTTGATCATCTTAATGATCTGATTTCTATATTCACTATTGTTTATCAGGTCATTGAATGGAACAAAGATTTTAATTTTGGCTATCTGACTTTCAAAGTTAAAGGAAGATGAGTTTTTTCTACCTCTTTGATGACTGCCTCCTTTATTGTTTTGGGTACTTTCTTTGGAGGTTCTTCCTTCTTCTTTCCCTTCTCTGTAGCATCCTTTGCAATAGATTCCTTCTTAGGATGACTTGAAGGTGTGTTATTTTTTTATTCTTTGGTAGGATTTCCCTTTGGATGATTCGCAGACACCTTTTTGTTTCGAAGATTATATTGTTTATGGAATTGCATGATGGCATTTTGCAGCCATGTCTGGTAATATTCCTTTTCCACTGACAATATTTCATCATTCTCTTGCATGAAGATTTCATTTTCATCCATGAACTGGTAATGTTCTTCTTTAGTAAAAAACACCTATGTTTCATTACCATCACAGCAATGCATGTTGTTTTCAAAATTTTCATCAAAATTTTCATTTACATAATCATTTTGAAAAGGAGGTCTTATTTGTTGATCACCCTGGTTCCTCTAATATCTTTGTATGATTTTTGGAACTACTAGTCTCCTTTGATTCTTGGGTGGAACATCGGTCTGTTCTTCATGGTATTCATCATCAATTCAAACCTCTCTTATGATGACTGTGAGGTTGAAGGTTGTGCCTTATCTTGAACCTTTTTCATGTCCCTATCAGAATTATATTTGATCTTTCCTGAAGCCATTAGATTTACTTCAACTTATATTGCATCACTCATCATATCATCTAGTGAATTGGATCTTCTTTCCCTCAACAACAAAGAAAAATCACTTTCAAAGGAATCAGCATATCTAAGTTGAGCATCTCTAGGAGGAAGTTTTACTTTAGTAGGAATTGAGTTGTAGAATTTTATAAATCTAGATAAAAACTCTTGTACTGTTTCATCAGGTGACCTTCTCATGTTGTTGTACTGGGTTAGCAACTGAAGGGTTTTTTTTTTTGTCACCCCACTTTGCAAGAAAACTTGTTTCAAAGGATTCAAAATTTTGGATACTTGTTGTTGGGAGAGCTCTGAACCATTTTCTAACTTATCCTGCAAGACTTTGTGAAAACATCCTCATTTTTGCATCTTCAAAATATGCTTATTCTAGGTCTACAAAATCATTGAACCAGTCTGATTTTTTTTGGGCTGACACGTTGCCTTCAGCATCAGACAACTTAATCCTTTGATTGTATTCCCGAGGAAAATCATGTAACTGAGCAGGTAGAACAAGAGGGAAAAACCTAGCTGCTATGGATGTAGTAAGAACTTGAAGTGGTTGTTGGTTCTAAGTAGGAATCATAAGAGGTTCAGTAGAGGAATCTAAAATTAAATCTTGGAACCTCTTCTCATCAAAGAAGATCTCGTTCAAACAAGACTCAGATTTAGTTTTGAACAGAGTTTGCTCGAATTTCATATCAAAATCAAGGTATTCAATGCTTGTCAGTCCACATTTGGGAAAGGATAGATATATGTCTAGATGAAAAATTGGGCTTATTAGCCTTTCTTTTCTTTTGTGTACAATCTTCTCAAGGTCAGACACATGGATTACTGCTTATGGGTCTAGATTTATCCTGGTATGAATTCTCTTGGGAGCCAATATTTCTAGCTCAAACTACTGTATGTTACTAGTCTCTTTATAATAGAATCACTAGGGTAGATTTAGTCTCATCCACTAAGGTGTTTGATTCACTGTCACCCTCAGGAATAAAAAATGAAGCTTTAAGTCATTATTTTCCTAGGGAAGATTTCACGTTCAATCCAATCGACGCAAGAATGTTATCACTCTATAAATTTGTTCAGCTGATAAAACAAACGATAGAGGTAACCTAAAAACCAACTTTAGAGATGGGTACTAGACTTCTTATCTCAAAGAGGGCTCTCTCATGTCACTTGGTATTTCTTTGAAAATCAATGGCTAGGTTTTTTTTCTTTGAAGGGGTTTTTATAATTTTGTTGGCAAGGAAGGGGAGGGACACTTAGGGATATGGAGTCAAAATTATGAAATGAATGGAAGCATTGACTGGTCGGTAGAACTCTCCAGAGGATAAAGGCTAAATGAGGAAATAAATCTGAGTCATAATTTGTAAATTTGTAGAGTTTAAGAAGAAAAGAAAACGTATAATTGCATCAGAGCATTAAATAAATGAATTTTGATCTAGTTAGGAAGAACTTAACACAGTTTAAATTGCTTCAACCGAGAGAATCAAAATATGAATTATGGGCCTTTAACTATCCACTTTAAACAGAAGACAATGAAAATGAAATCAGAAATACAGGAAATACATACAAAGAGAGGAGACAAAATTCAGATCACCACCATTAGAATATTTTCATGGAAAATTCAGGACTTCTGCATGTGTATTCAATTTAGCTTCAGAAAATTACATTCAAGTTCTGAATAGATACAATCGTGCCCTTGCACTTCTGTCAACAATTAATACATTTGGAACTCCTAATATTTATACAAGTTGAGCTCCTTCAGTTTGAAACCAATTACAATGATAAAAATGAAACGTTTGAGTTTGAAACCCATTACAATAATTAGCAAGAAAAAGTTTCATGATCCAACTTTTGATTCCTCTGATGCTTCAGTCCTGTTCTTTTCCACTTGTTCTTCTTTGGTCTTCCACATGATCTTCCATCTTCAGTGACATCTGGACATCATCTACTAGACCTTGGAAAAATGCACTTTGTCTTACCCAACCATACCATCTCCTTCCATTGCAAGTTAGAAGGGATATCATAATATGTCATTTCTTTGATCAGGATATCCAAGTCAGTGCAAGAGGTATATGTCATGATTGGTAGTTTGATTTTGACTACCTTGAATTGATTCATAATCTCAAAGTCTGTGATTAGATGTTCAACTAATCTGGCTCCTTTCATATTTTCCTCCAGGGTTTCAAACTTGGAGTGATCCATGTTGCACTAAGTGAGGTGAGCATTGCATTCTTCTTGATCATATAATTTTCCTTTGCCATCCCGAAATGGTGGGAGGCCTTTGATAAACAATTATTCAAACAAATATTTGAACTCTTGCACACTTTGATCCATCTGTGTTTCGTTGGTTTGGACTGATTTCAACAAGCTATGTTTAGCAATCACCCTCCTAGCCCAGATAATCAATGCAGTCCTATATTTAACTCCAATAATGTGAAGTTCTACAACAGGAATGGAGTTGAGTATATTTATGGAATTTTGTGCCCATTTTGATGGCTTCTCTACTAAATTTTCATTTACAATAGTGCACCTACTTCTGGCTGCGATGGCTATGTTGTCTTTATCATTGATGAAGTTTAAATACACTTTGAACTTGGCAGCTTCAGCAACTATAGAATCCCAGATGATATGCTTGGCCCCTTGAAACATGTCTTTGCCTCTTAATCTCATCTTCAACTTACCTATCCTTTCCTGCAAGGCTTCTTTCTCCTTTTGAAATTGATCCATTCTTTCATCCTTTGCTTGTATCTCCTGCTTCAATTTCTCTATGCTCCCTTTTATCCCTTTGATTTCTCCTTCTTTCACGCTAACTTGTGACATAGCCTGGACATTTCCTCCAGTGTTTGTCCCACCTTCTGCAACATGAGGTACAAATATAGCCCTCTTCAGCAGTTATGTCTTATCTTGTGACCACTTCACCTTTTCGCGTTCTAGTTGCAACACCTTGCCTTTGTATTCCAATGCCTCTTGACGAAGTGTTTCATTTTCATGTTCTAAAGAAACCAATTATGTTGTTTGTGGATTCTCTGTGGAAGACATTTTTAGTTTTTTCTTCAAACTTTGAATTAATTTGTCTTTCTCATCCAATGAGGATTTCACCCCTTGGGGAACTTCAAAGTCCAACCTCTTGACCTGAGTCTGCCAAGCTCTGCTAGATGCTTTTTCTTGCCTCAACTTCCCTTCTAATTTCATTGCATAAGATGACAACTTTGAATTATTCAAGCTTAAATTCAGGTAATCAAAATACAACATATAATTGGTATTCCTATGGAATTTGACTTTCTCTGGAGAACTGATGTTGTCATACCTTATCTTGATCACAAATACTTTGTCTTCATCTGCAACTACAATGTTAAAGGTCCTCTTCTCAATATCCCTTACTGTGAACAGAGAAGATTTATGCTGAGAAATATTTTCCACTTCAGGGACTAAATCCCTCATCTCACCCAGAGCCATGTTTCCCTTCTCAGAATAATGTTTTGCCAAATCTTCTTTAGATTGATAAGTTGCCCCGGATGCTTTATCAAAGATGTGTTTTTTTCTTTTCTAAATTTTCTTAAGTTGCCTTCATTTTGGAGTTTGATTTCCTTTTTGACCCCTACAGTGCTAGTGCCACTTTCCACCATATCTAGATGTACTTGTTCTCTGGTTTCTTCTTCCTCTAAATCAAGTATCTATGGATACTGTGAAATCTTCATCTTCTTAGGAGAATTCTGGTGATCACTGGTGCCCATGGCCTCTGAACTGCTTCTCTTGTTGTAAACACTCATCTTGGGAACTTTGACTATCAGTTTCCGAGGAGCTTGTTGTGTTTGACTTTGTTGCGGGGTTTCCTCCACTTGTTGTTTTTGAATTGGTTGCAAGGTTGCTTCCATGTTAGCACAGACTTCCAGGTTTGCGATCTTATAAAAACCCTCAACATGATCATGCTCATAAGGGGCATGTTTGTTCATCATTCTTCTCTTGGATATGATTTGGTTTGGGTCATATCTCCTTCCCTGTAGTTGTGCAAAACAAAACTCTTTGATATTTGCTTGAATATGAGATAAGCATGGTCTAGTTTTAACAATGAAGGGGCCAATGATAAAAGGTAATTTGAGGTTGGAGGCTTTGCACAACTTCAGGAAATGCTTTGTCTCAGATATAATTCTTTACCTAATGAATTCAAGGGAAAAGACTCTGGGGGTCAGAAAAATAGGAAATAGATAGGGGGATTAATGACAACCATAAACCTAGATTACTATTGAGTGAATGAATAGTACCCAATCCCCCACTCTGTTCTCTGGATTTGGCTGTAGATATCTCCTCATGCCATCCAAAAATCTAGGTAGGCTGGTGTTGAAAATCAAACTATAAACTCTAGACATGACTTTGTTTATGAAGATGAGAAATGTAATCCTTTTACATTATGTTGATGTAAACGCTGCTTCAGGAAATTATCTCTTATTGGTTTCCAGGAAAATATTCAGCAAATAGTTGTAATATTTGAAATGCCTTAAAGAGAAAAAATGCACTAGTTGTTTATCGATATTATCATCTATGAATTGATCAAAACTGATGCGAACTGACATACCAGACTCTGACTTAAAAACAATTTAAAGGAAACCGAGCATGACTTTGACCACATGTTTATCATTGTCTAGACCTAAAATTTGACTCAACAGGGAACAAACCCATTGGACTTCAATAACCATTATACTCACATTCATTGGCAAAGATGGACTCTATCAAATATGTTCTGGTTTGACAATTTTCTATAAGAACATATCTCAGACCTCTGATGGACATTCTCTGTAAGCCCTAACTAGATTTTCTTCATTGAAAGGTTCAGACATTGAGGAGAAAGACTTTGGTATACTGAGGGAATCTCGAATTGACAGGATTTTTTCCCTACACATGACCTCAGATAATTGTTTATTCACGACAACCTTTTCTTCATGTGAATATTGCTCGGTGCACCAACCTATAAATTCGGGAAAATGGAAAGTGATTGTTGGGATCTAAAGATGTCCAAAAAACAACCTTAGTTTAACATTAGTTTATCAACTGTGGATTCATCTTTTCTTTCAATAATATCGGCAAAGTCTATGCAGATAGTTGTAGAGGTTAAAATCGTGTAGTTAAGGAAAATCTGAGTTTATCAATAATCAAGTTCCTCACACATTCATTAAAAACTCTGAAACTTAGATCTTACTCAACAGAATTATAATCTGATCAATAACATGTTGTGAATTAAAGGCATTAAACAATTTGTATAATTCATCTAGCTAAGAAACAGTAATTTAATCTATGAAAATATTTAATAAACCAATCTATCAATGATTGTCTAACCTACTGGAAAACAACCGGTAAGTATTGTAAAATTGAGAAGGAACATCAAATGTAGATTTAAGCGAAAGGAACATCAACTGTAATTTTAATAAAAGGAATGGTGCATGTGAAAATGAGAGGAACTCTCAAGTAAAAAACTACAACAATGGGAAATGGAACAACAATCGATAACCTTCAAATGAAACATCTATCCTCTGTAATTAAATGGCATAACCAATTTATGAAAACATTAGCACACTCACGCATTTATCTTAACTATTGCAAAGAGATTTAAATCAAAAAACTGAAATCAAATTGATACGATTACAGATTGAGACAATAACTCATTCTGACTGGGACGATGGTCTTCAAAAGGTACTGCTGCTAAAAACTCAGTATGAAAACATGGTAAAAACGCTCAAGGATACCATTAATTCCATAAATGGTAAAACATTTACAATAGACTGCTTGTACAGAGAAATTCAAAGATCTGAATGCTTGGATAAATTTCTTGGATATGTCTTTATGGTTCATCACCCTCTTGTTGAGGAAAAGATATGAAATGATCTTACTCAATCATTTTCAGATTCTTCTTGGCTAAAGAAAAATGGATGGGAATCTCACTGTATGGTTATAGCAGACAAAAATAACATCCTAACTCACAAGTATTAATTACAAGTGCTTAGGCTAGTCTTTTATCAATAAAAAGCTTGCTGGAAATTTACTTTTTATGCAATTTTATAAATATAACAGTTGTTGAAATAAATGTAAATATAGAAGTAAAGATGCCAAGATGATAATCAAGACAGATGAGACATAAATAAATCCTTTATTTCATTCAAATTCACCAAAGAGTCATTCTTTTACAAAATTCCATGCAAAAATTTAAGACCAAAGTTAAACTTAGCCATCCCCGATGGAACATACAAAAGGACCTCTGACAGAAAATAAAAAAAATGAAGTCTAAAAGTTGGATCAGCTTTCCACAGATTTCTTCCCACTCGACTCTGCACAATAGCCTTTGTCAGTCATGAAAACTAATTCACAAACAGACAAGTCTACACAGACTATCAAAGATATATTAACACCTCTAAAAAACAAGTGTCTGAAAGATGTAATTCAACCCCAAATCTTGTTGTCTACAATAAGACCATGCTAGCATAAAAAGAATTAGGCTTGTGATAAATTAAGGAATGAATGAAAACTAAACTATCTCAGCATAAATTCAAAGAGAAAACCTTAGTATGCTTGCCCTTCTATCTTCCTTTGTTCCTCCCTTTCCTTTTTCCTTTAAACAATTAGAATTGGTTGAAGTAGTTGAACTAATTCATTAGTTAAGTTAATTAAAAGACTCAACCAACTTTTAGTTAGGGGGGGGGAATAATAATTATAATAAGTGTTATAATTAAATAATAACTAGTAGGTGGGACCCCTTGTGACTCCCTTTAGATCTTAACAATCATAACATACTAGTCAATTAAGTAAAACACGCCTCCTTGTGACTCCCATCATCATATTAACATTTGACAATTTATCTCAATAGTGTTGCAATTATTTCCAAAATATATTACCAACATATCCAAAATCATGCCATATGAAAATCTGAAGTCAATTGTCATCAACAATAAAAAAAAAAAACTTAAAATCGATATTTTTGAGTTTGTGAGGCAATATTTCCCTTGTTGATGTTATCATCCTTTAGTCCTTCTGAACCCACCTTAGGCTGTGTGGAATCTTTAAGCCTCATCTTGTTGATCATATGAGAGCAATCATCCTTCCAATGCAAGTGGGAGGACACGGATTTATCAGAATTATCTGAAGAGGCGAAAGGGGAAGTAGCAGACTTCTCTTTGACAAAGGCATAGTAGGCCTCTGTTTTCACCCTTTTATTTGAATATCTCATCCCTATATGCATGATTGATTAGAAAATAATATTTTAAATAACCATACATGATAACTCTTTAAAAATATGAAATAGATTTTGGCTCAACAATATATCAGATTCATGCAATCCAATCCATACAAATTGTTTAATTGTTTTCCAGTGAGCAGGGGATGAACAAATGGTCATGGGATATGCGAGGGGTTTGTAATGAGCGAAACATGATAAGATGAGAGGAAAAGAACACGGTTGCTACTCAAAGACAACAAACAATACCAAAACACTTCTCTCCAAAAAAACACAATTTCACATAGTTTCCACACTCAAGGAAAGCACAACCGAATACATCTGATCCAATATCCATTTCATAACTAGAGCAAACTCATGAATAGAAAAAAAAAAGACATACATGTAATCAACACACCTTAAAACGCGATTTGGCTGAGAAATTCCCTTCTTCTTGAAAGTCAGAGTGTAACCACAAAAAAACCCAGTTGAACAATAGCCCGACTAGGGTGGAAACCAGCAGAAGGAGTAGGGGTGACATGCAGTAAATGCACGTCACCTCCACACTCAAGTTCATTCAATTTATTAGTATGCGCCAACCACTAATCCAAGAAATCATCCCATTTGAACCATGCATCGAAACCAACAACCCTTAATTGCCAAGAGAACCACCCACATCACATATTACCATTTCCAACTATACAGTAATGCATGTCAACCATGATTATATATAACTTCAATAAATTGCATGGCTATCATATGTTAGCTAGGATTTACCACGATCCATTTAATGCATATAGTGTAGCATGTTAGTATAGAATATTTTTTTCCCTTTGCATTTTTTTCACATTTTTTAACCTCCTTTTAATTTTCCTCTATTTGTTGTTGCTAACATATATTTGTTGCGGGTGTCACAAGTAATAGATCCAAGAATAGACAAAAATATTAACCATGAATAACATAGATCATTGTAACATAAAACTTGAGCTTGGAGCAGCAAAAGAAACATGTATAATACGCCTGATCCATCATCCAATAAAAACAAGATGTCATCAACTAGTAGTATAACATCAAATAAGAACCAGACTTGATCTCAAATATACAAGGGGGTCCCACCTACTAGTATTATTTAGCTTTATAATAATAGGCTTTAGCAACACTTTGCGAGCATAACTTCGTTGCGATTTTAATCGTCAACAAACTGGCGACTCCACAGGAAAATTTGTTTTCAAAATATTTAGAACTCAGAACTCATGGTTTTTCAGACCAAGAACATTAAAGTTAGAAGATATAACCAGAATAATTATGCAACAGGGGGAAGTGAGCGAATTTAATGGAAAAATGACCAGGAATTTGGAAATTACTCATGAAAAATGTTAAGTATGAGATGGTTTATCCCTGTATGCATAATCATTCAACCAGAATCAGCTCTTATTTCAAGGATAAAAATTAATGGATCTGCTCTTTTATTTATCAAATGAATGAAGAAATGGAAAGAAGAAGCAGGAGATATCCAATCTCTTTATAAAAAAACAGTGAAAGCAAATAACAAATTCAAGTGTGTCTTCAGGGGAAACATCGTAGCAGTCGTGTAAGATTGATTGTTATTGACTAACAATATCTTGCAGGAGTGTCATTGTGGAATAATTGATCCAACATCTTATTCTCGACTGAAACTAAAAAAGATGACAAAATACAAAAACTAACATAGTAAAATTGCAGAAAATTAAAATAGCAAAAATAAAGTGACAGCAAAGTAAAAGCAGTAGGAAATGCTTAAAACAGAAAACATAAATCGACCATTGTAAGTGGAAAAGAAAAAAAAACGAAAACTGAAAACAGAGCTAGATTACTAAAATAAAAAAAATCCAGACAACGTTAGAGATTTTCAAGTTGGTTCCATGTAATGCTTTAAGTGAGAACCGTTAGTATTGTAGGAAAAAAATCACTCCTATAAATCTTTTAGAATGGAAGAATTTGTACCTAAGACAAAAGCGATATTGAAAGGACCCAGCCATAATTTCTGAAATTTTGAATGTCTTCCCCTATCAGCATGAGCCGAATCCCATAGAAAAAAAATTTCATTGACCTTAAACTTGACAATCTTGACACTCTTGTTGAAATACTTCTTAACAGTTTGTTGTCTCCTTTTAATATTATCCAAAGAAAACATCCTTTGTTCTTGCAAAGCTAGTAGTCCATTTATCCTTTGTGAAACATCTGAAGAATTTTATTCTTCGATCTGTAGCATCAACCTTAAGGAAACAAGTTCCAAATCAGTTGGAAAGAGGGCTTATTAACCATAAACAAGTTGAAAAGGAGTACAACAAGTGCTTACCTTGGCGGTAGTTCGATTTGCCCAGAGGGCATAAGTGAGGAGAGTGTGCCACTGACAAGGCCTATCTTCGACGAGCCTTTTGACGATTCTTACCAGATTTTTGTTGGTACACTCGGCCTGCCCATTTCCTTGGGGGTAATATGCTAATGAGTTGAAATGTTTAACCCCCAACCTGAATAGAAATTGAGTCAGATTGGCATAAATGAAAGCGAGGCCATTGTCTGTAATAATTTCTAATGGAATACCAAATCTGGAAAAAAATTTATTTTCAAGGAAATAAATTACCTGATCATCTGTGGAATTCTTAAGTGGTGCAGCTTCAACCCATTTTGTAAAATAGTCTGTGGCTGTCAAAATAAAAACTTGTCCAGGTGAAGAAGGTGGATTAATATTACCAATAAAATCCAATCCCCACTTTGAAAAAGGAAATTTTCGTAGGACAGGTTCTAATGGCATGGTTGAAAGGCGTTCTTTCTTGGCAAATTTTTGGCACTTGTCACAAGATATCGAAAAAACATAAGCGTCACGAAAGATTTAAGGCCAATAGTATCCTTTTCTAATAATCTTGAAAGGAATGGATTTTGTAGATAAATGACCTCCTACATGAATGACAAAACTTGAAGAACCATGAGCTTCTTGCAACAGTTTTTATGCATCTTCATTGTTTACACAGTGAAGCAGCACACCATCAACAGATCTTCGAAATAAGAAGTCTCCTATAATGACATGTCTTGCATATTCAAGACGGAGTCTTCTCCTTTGATGAGTGTCTAAGTTGTCTGGACATCTTTTGTTTTGTAAATAATAAACCAAATTCTTGTACCAAGGATGTTGAGATACAGGGAGGACCTTATCGTCAATGTAAAAGAGAGTTGAAAGGGAATTATATTCTTCATCAATTTCTTCACCATTCTCAGCATCTTGAGCCAAGTGAAGAGCTAGGTCACATCTCTTTATAGTGGTAGAAGTCATGATATTTAAATCATGCTCCTGAATCTTGGCAAGCCAATGTGCAAGAGTTCCTAAAAGATAACTCTGTGAGAGAAAAAACTTGATAGCAGGTAGAGAGACCTTTACCATCATATGCTTACCTAATATTTAGTGGAAAAACTTTTCAACATCCTTAAAAAGATCGAAAGCGTGCTTCTCAATAAAAGAATATTTAAATTCATCATCATACAAACTTTGAATCATGTAAACCACTGGTTTTTCATTTTCTTGGTCATCATTTTGCGTAATGATAGCATAAACTCCCTCCTCGGTGGCATTAGTATATATCGTGAATTCCTTCTCAAAATCCTTCTTCACCAAAACAGGTGTGGAACTTATTTCTTTCTTAATCCCTTCAAATGAATTTTTTACATCATATGTCCAATAAAAACAATGATCTTTCTTAAGAAGATTATGAATTGGCTTGACCATCATCGCAAAATTTGGAACAAACCTACGGACGAAGTTAATAACCCCCATAAAAGCTTGAACTTCTTTCTTGGAAGTGGGAGCAGGACGATTAAAGATAGCATCAATCCTTTCAAGATCAATGTTTATTCCTGAATCATAGACAATGTGTTCAAGGATCTTTCCCTCAGTAACACCAAAAATGGACTTGGAAGGATTTAGAGAAATTCCAAATTTCCTACATCGCATGAGAACTTGTCTCAGATGACCAAAATGATCTGATTGGATTTTAAAGTATATTGTTAAGTCATCAAGGTATCTCTGAATGATCTTATTAATCAAATCATCAAAAGATAATTTCATGTCTTTTTGAAAGGTGGCACCTTCATTAGATAATCCAAAAGGCATACATTCATAAGAAGAGGTACCCCAACGGGTAATAAAGGTGGTTTTATATTTATCTGTCCTTTTTACCTTGATTTGATTGTAACAGGAAAATCCATCAAGTAAGGACATCATTTGTGACCCTGCAACTTGCTGCAAAATCATTTCCATGTTAGGGAGAGGGAAGTGGTCTTTTATACTAGCTCGATTTAATGCGCGAAAATAAATGCACAATTTGATCTGACCAGTTTTTTTCCGAACAGGAACCAGATTTGAAACCCATTCAGAATAATTGACTGGAAAGATGATTCCAGACTTCAAGAGTTTTTCCAACACCTTTCAAATAGTTTCTTCTAGTGCAGGGTTTATAGGTCTTAATTTTTGCCTGACTGGTTTTACTCCCTCCTAAATGGGGATGGCATGTTGTATAAGACCAAGATAAAAACCACGAAGATCCCCATAATACCAAGAAAAAACATCTTGAAATTCACCAAGCATATTGGCAAACTTCACTCTCTCTTCATCTGAACATTTGGCACCTATTTTAACATTCCTTGGAGTCTTGGGTCTCCCAATGTTCAAGGAGATGGTTTCACCCACCTTCCTTCTCGACTCTTCTTCTTTTTGTTTCTCCTTGTTGCCTACATCACTCGAAGAAAATGAACTCTCTAGAGGGGTCAAGCCTTTAGGAATCTTGTTATCTTCTATGGAAATAATATCCTTAGGCTTAAAAGGTTCATTTTGAATAAAAGAACAAATGATCTCATCGTTAGGGAAGACCTGCCAAGATTCTATATTGTCGAGGATATGCGAACGATATAGGGATTGAAAGGTACAATCAAGTCTGTGTGGAAAAATTTGTCGATTAGGGGAGGCTAAAAAAACTGATAACCGATCATCCATTGAGTTTAACTCCCTCTTAACATCAGTGATGTTGAAACATAAAAGGTTCTAGATAAGCGTCCAAACAGTTTGGGTGTATCGTTTCATCAACTTGTTGCTAGGAGAGTAAATTTTATGCACAAGATTCACAACAAGATCAGAATCCCTGAAAACTGAAAGGTGACGAGAACCAAGATTATAAGTGTTTGCAATGCCTAATAACAAAGCTTCGAATTCAATGACATTGTTAGTGCAAGAGAACTCCAACCAGTAAGAAAAGTTATGGATTTTTCCTACAGGAGAAATCCAGATAATGCCAGCTTCGTTACCTTCATTAGAGCATGAACCATCAAAGTGCATATGCCACATGCCATCATCTAGATCAATTTGTTCCATGGGAATGTTATCCTCCTCAGCAAAGATGGAATGCACTCCTAGGTTCTCTTCGATATAGTTTATGTTAGGCTTTGGAACACTCTCTATGCAAGGTTATATCCTTCCTTCTCTAAGGACTATAATGTTTTTTTCGTTCCGAGGAATAGATAAATGTGTTTCATCGAGTGAGAGGTATCCACCCGTTTAGGCTTGCCAATCTCTTCCTAATATGATTGAGTAATTTCTTACTGGCATATCAATTACCTGAATATTCAGGGTTGTCCTTATTTTAGGATGAGCGCACAAAACTAAGGTCACGTCTTTAATATCACCTATGGTCTTTTGTTGTAGACTATTATAGGAGATCATGCTTCTGGCATTTTCATTTGTAAAAGACAAGCCTAGCTCTTCCATAATAATCTTTGACAACACACTTGGGCCCGAACCACCATAAATGAGGAAACAATGGGCAATCTTATCCATAATATTTACAGAAACATAAAAAGGGGGATTTTTTACAAGGTATCTAAATTTATATACACCTACTTTATTTACAAAAGAATCATTTTTGTTTACCTCTTTAGAAATATTGTCTACAATAGAAGCTTTTCCTTCCATGAATTGTTTTATATGCATCTATTGTTCAGGGATGGAAGCCATGTCTAGAAGGGTTGCATCTACTTTGATATTGGCCAACTGATTCAAGATATTGTATTTGGAAGAGGGGATAGGGGGAGTGATTCATTGACTCTCGGGAACCTTAGGAACCTGGAGAGTAGTAGCATTTGAGGATGAGCTCGGGCTAGAAGAACTGTGGGGAGGACAAAATTTACCCTTGGGAGCATAGGATTTATTCCTAGTATTGATGACCATGACATCTTCTGGCTCTGCAAAATCTAGGACAACGATGGTATCTTCTGGTATTTTACCAAAGATATTATCTCTGGGACTCTTATTTACCTCACATGTGGTTTCTTCATGGTGTTCCTCGCAAAAGTTACACCAACTCTGAGGCAAGATAGCTTTAGGCTAGAAATTATTTTCAACCGGACTCCTAGAGGGGGGTGCAGAAGAGGATGAAGCTCCAGGGGTGAGGGGAGATATAGTTCCCTTCCGCTCATATGCTATCATAAGATTTTTCATGTCTTGTACTATATGTAAGAGGGCGGACATGTCTATTTTTCTAACCAATTCTCCCTGGGGAAGACCAATTCTTTCAAGTTGTTCTTCATATTCTGAGAAAGTATGCAGAGAAGAAGCAAGATTATCAATGGAGTTTTCCTCAAGCCTATGATGGTAGGGGTAAGGTGATGCATTGTAGTAACGCATAAAAGCATCTTGGTTCTGAGGTCGAATGAGTTCGGGGATTTGATTATATAACTTGGTGAAATGCAAGTTTAAAGACTTGATAGTCTCACCATCCTTATAGGTGACATTATTGTATTCCCTTAAATTCTCGGCTGGGATTTTAGATTTCACATAAGTGGATTGAAACCAATATATTAACTCCTCTCAAGTAGACAAAATCTTAGGAGGAAGGTCAAAGAAGTCGGTCGCAGCCTTTCCTTCCAAGGAATTTATGAATAAGTGCATGCAAGTATCAGTTTCATTAGCCCCTATGTTATGACAAGCATTGGAAAATCCCACCAGGTGTTTGTTTGTAGTGATAGTGTTATTTCCTAAAAACCTAGGAAGATTCTCTTTAAATTTAGGAAGTGGATGAGTAGCATGTGCTAGGCTAAGAGGAGAAGACACATGCCATGGTGTGGTTGTGGCATCTTCTTCGAACTGAAAAAGACCATACTTTTTAATGACTTTAGTGGGATTGGTAGTAGATTGGACAGGGATATGGTGGCTATATAAGCTACCAATCACTAATGACAATGAAGACTGAGAATATGTAGCACTTACAGTGCCACCAGAGCCACCAATAGATGTCATCTTGTGGATGATATATGAGGGAAAGAAAAACGAACTGGATGAATTAGATAAAGTTCTCCTTAGAGAACTTTGTTGGGTAGATAACACAACAATCCTCCTTCCTATTTCAGCAATAGGATTGATTTCAGGTGACAAGCCTCTTCTTCTTCTAGAAGAACGTAAATCCAAGAACATGAAATAAAGGACAAAACTGAAGAAACAAAAGGTTATTGTTGATTTCTAGGTTGTCTACATCTAGCTTCCAATAGTTCTTAAGCACTAATATCTCATTCAATTGTTGCCCAAGAATGGTTAATCTCAGCATGGGTATTGGCAGTGTCTAGAATGGTATTAAATAGATTCAAATCAATGTTGGTCTAGTCTTGAAGATCGGGCTCAATATTGGGTTGCCTTGCAATAGGCACAGTCATTAATAAATAAAACAATCAAAGAATCAATATCAAAAAAATAGATGTATTGATAAAAATCAAGTATAAAAAATTAACCAAAGAGATATCGAAGATCTCCCCAGTATGGTCACCAAATAAATGTTGAGGAAAAGATATGAAATGATCTTACTCAAGCATTTTCAGATTCTAATTGGCTAAATCAAAATAGACGGGAATCTCACCCTATGTTTATAGCCAACAAAAATAACATCCTAACTCACAATTATTAATTACAAGTGCTTAGGCTAGTCTTTTATCAATAAAAAGCTTCTTGGAAATTTACTTGTTATGCAATTTTTTGAATATAACAGTTGTTGAAATAAATGTAAAGACAGAAGTAAAGACACCAACATGATAATCAAGATAGATGAGACATAAAGAAATCCTTTATTTCATTCCAATTCACCAAAGAGTCGTTCTTTTACAAAATTTCATGCAGAAACTTAGGACCAAAGTCAAACTTAGACATCCCCGATGGAACATACAAAAGGACCATCAACATAAAATAAAAAAACTGAACTCTAAAAGTTGGATCAGCTTTCCATGGATTGTTTCCCACTCAACTCTGCACAATATCCTTTATCAGTCATGAAAACTAATTCAGAAATAGACAAGTCTACACATACTATCAAAGATAGATCAACACCTCTAAAAAACAAGTGTCTGAATGATGTAATTCAACCTCGAATCTTGTTGTCTACAATAAGACCATGTTATCATAAAAATAATTAGGCTTGTGATAAATTCAGGAATGAATGAAAACTGAACTATCTCAGCATAAACTCAAAAAGAAAACCTTAGTATGCTTCCCCTTCTATCTTCCTTTGTTCCTCCCTTTCCTTTTTCCTTTAAACAATTAGAATTGGTTGAAGTAGTTGAACCAATTCATTAGTTAAGTTAATTAAAAGACTCAACCAACTTTTAGTTAGGGGGGTAAATAATAACCATAATAAGGGTTATAATTAAATAATAACTAGTAGGTGGGACCCCTTGTGACTCCCTTTAGTTCTTAACAATCATAACATACTAGTCAATTAAGTAAAACACACCTCCTTGTGACTCCCATCATCATATTAACATTTGACAATTTATCTCAATAGTGTTTGCAATTATTTCCAAAATATATTACCAACATATCCAAAAGCATGCCATACGAAAATCTGAAGTCAATTGTCATCAACAATAAAAAAAAACTTAAAATCCATATTTTCCAGTTTGTGAGGCAATCTTTCCCTTGCTAATGTTATCATCCTTTAGTCCTTATGAACCTTCCTTAGGTTGTGTGGAATCTTTAAGCCTCATATTATTGATCATCTGAGAGAAATATTCCTTCCAATGCAAGTGGGAGGACACGGATTTACCATAATTATCTGAAGAGGCGGAAGGGGCAGTAGTGGCCTTCTCTTTGATAGAGGCATAGTAGGCATTTGTTTTCACCTTTTTATTTCAATAGCTCATCCCTATATGCGTGATTGATTTAGCAAATAATCTTTTAAATAACCATACATGATAACTCTTTAAAAATATGAAATAGATTTTGTCTTAGCAATATATCAGATTCATGCAATCCAATCCATACAAATTGTTTAATTGTTTGTCAATGAGTAGGGGATGAACAAAGGGTCCTGGGATATGCAAGGGTTTTATAATGAGTGAAACATGATAATACGAGGGGAAAAGAACACAGTTACTACTCAAAGAAAAAAAACAATCAACTGTAATGCAAACCGATAAAAATCACTGTGATCCAACTAAGAACTGTGACTTTCAACTTCTTTAATACATAATTATTCTTGATTGTAATCAATTTTAGAACAGGGAGTGAAAAATGAATGTGGGAAGGCGATGGGATTGCAATTAGCGAAAAGAAAAAAAATGGTGGGGGAAAGAGAGCGGGTATTGTTTATAAAATTAATTTATTAATCCATAAAACCATTATGTTAAAGGAAATACACCAACCAAATAACAATTGTGACTCCAAACAAAAATAATTGTTGTGTATAATTCAAACAACTATGTGCATTAACTTGCTCATTGTTCATAATCCAATATTTAACATAGTCATCAAACAAAATAGAATGCATTCCACAATAGTCTATAGGGGAGATCTGTTCCTTTCATTTATCCATTTAATATTTTAAAACAATTCCCAAATGCATAAACAATTACTTATTTCCATTTTGTTCAGCATCAAAATCAACCACTGCTCACGATTTACTTCAATCATCAAATAAAACTCAAAGGTCGCGCTTGATTCTGTCTTTTAATTCATTTAACAATCAGATTGCAATAATGTCACAACATCTGTGTCTATCACTATTAAAAATCATGGCATTCATTAAACATACAAAGTGGATAGTCAACCCAAAAATCTACATTTAAAATGAAAAGATCATGTCTTGCCATTGAAACACCCAAACAACGACCACCACTTCAACTCACGCTATGTTGTAGAATACACAACCATTTGACAAAACACAAGTGTAATTTGGTGACTGTATAGGTTCAATTTCCCTTAACTCTAAACATTCAAAAAGATGGGCTATTCATCCAATATAATGAGGCAACAACATTATACCCAATCTCGTAACATAAATAATCAAACTGCAACAGAACCATGTTTAAAACTCTGTGACTATCTCTGAGGGTACAACCAATAATATCCCTAGCATGCACAGTAGATGGTCATACCAAAACACATCGATTGCAATATTCCCATGGCAATTAAACACTCAGTCATAATAATCAACAACACGACCCAACATGTTGCAGGAACGCCACACATACCCATGCATCGACATGAAGCGACGTTGTAACTTACTCAATAAAAAAGACAGTGTTGGGTTATTAATTCGTTAAACATAAAGATGATGAATGTATATCTGACTTATCCAATAACCATTCTAAGCTTATCCATCCAATTATAATAACAATGCAGTAGCTAGATACCAAAACCAACACCATCATCGTGCAATCAACGAGGCAAGTCGGTAATCAATTATGTTAACAATACACACCTATCCATAACAACCAATAGTAAACTCGACAGACCACAATAGTATTCTTTATCAACCCTCAGACTTGAGGAGTCAAGGGTTTTCTCTCTGGAACAACACAGGGAGGGATAGAGTCGAATCCTCTCAATGGTGAAAACCTTAGAGACTAACGGTGCTCACACAGAGAACTACAATTCACTTCATGGATAGGGTGACAAAACCGTGACAGGAGAGGCTATGAATAGAGTAGAAAGGACCCATTTTATCCTTGTAATGATACTTACCACATGTAGGGTATAACCCTCGTGGCTTCTCCAGCCAGCCAACTACAATGTTGAGGTGAGAATAGGGCCTAGAAGAAGCAATATAACCCCCTGTGCAACCATTAGTAGCAAAACATCCCAATGCCCAAGTGAACAATGTGCAGTGACACAAGGCACTTCCAACCCATTAAACCCCATAAAAGCCAAAGACTGGGTATGATAATACGAAAGAGTGAAGACAACCAGCCACTAAGACCAAACGAAACACTCCAACTAAACCAGCAAGGATGACATAGAACCTTTATGGTTGCTAACACTTAGGACGAACAATAACACTGTTACTTCAAAAAATTATTGCAAAGAAAACCATCAACACTTCTCTCCAAAAAAACACAATTTCACACAGTCGCCATACTCAATGAAATCACAACCTAATACATCCAAGCCGATATCCATTTCATAACCAGAGCGGACTCATGAATGGCAAAAAAAAAATACATACCTGTAATCAACACACCTTAAAACGTGAGTTGGTCGAGCGGTTCTCTTCTGCTTGAAAGTTGAAGCCTAACCACAGCAAAACCTAGTTGAACAATAACCCGACTAAGGTGGAGACCAACGGAAGGAGTAGGGGTGGCATGCAATAAATGCACGTCACCTCCACACTCAAGTTCATTCAATTTCTTTGTACGTGCTAACCACTAATCCAACAAATCATCCAATTTGAACCATGCATCGAAAATAACAACCCTTAATTTCCAAGAGCACCACCCACATAACATATTACCATTTCCAACTATACAGTAATGCATGTCAACCATGATTCTATATAACTTCAATAAATCACATGGATATCATATGTTAGCTAGATTTACCACTATCCTTTTAATGCATATAGTGTAGCATGTTAGTATAGAATATTTTTTCCCTTTTCATATTTGTTCCCATTGCTTAACCTCCTTTTAATTTTCCTTTATTTGTTGTTGCTAACATATATTTGTTGTGGGTGTCACAAGTAATAGATCCAAGAATAGACAACAATGGTAACCATGAATAACATAGGTCGTTGTAACATAAAACTTGAGCTTGGAGCAGCAAAAGAAACATGTATAATACGCCCGATCCATCATCCAATAAAAACAAAATGTCATCAACCATGTAAGAAGTGTTGAACAGTAGCATAACATCAAATAAGAACTAGACCTGATCTCCAATCTACAAGGGGGTCCCACCTACTAGTATTATTTAGCTTTATAATAATAGGTTTTAGAAACACTTTGCGGGCAAAACTTCATTGTGATTTTAATTGTCAACACCTCTATATATTACCATGATATGGGTAAATTAATCTATCTTGAGGATCGATATATCCTCGGGATTTCTATTACTATTTATAAATATTACAAAATAGAGAGTCAATCTTCCTCAAAACTACTTTGTGCCTGATTTCTTCAACCTCCAATAGCCTATGCATCTTCATAATATTCTTAGCTATCTTGAGTTTAACAATAATCGTCCATTTTTGCAATAAAATCAAACAATTCAAACCAAAATTCCAAAATTATCTAATATCACTCAATAACATTTCTAGAAGATTTGTTAATCATTTGTTTTCCTAATTATTTCTAATTAATAGAAAAGTCAATCAAGATTATATCATAAACCATGGTTATAAGGAGGATATTTGTACCTTTTTCTCAACTCAACATATCCCCCAGCTTACCTTTTTTCATGTCCTCATGCAAGCAAATAGTTTACATGTAAAGCAGTGATGTTGTAGGGAGGAGAGGTATTTTCTTCATGTCTCCTGAACCCATTCTTACCTTTAAGAATTTCAAAAGCAGCATCTTCTTCCTTCTTATAATTTCATAATTACTCTGATAATTTTATGGAGGGCACCAAATGATGGGAGGAGTGTACCTGCATCCAATCCAAGTAGGCCCTTCATCCTGGATCATTCTAGCATACCTCTCTAACCTAAAGGTGGCTGCATGAAACTTTCTGAAACCAAAAGGTTTCCAGTTCTTGACTACATTTGAGGGGACATCCCATCTTAGTTTAGCAGCAGCAATGGCTTCTTCTTTCAACTCTCTAAAATACTGTAGACCTGAATTTATAACATGTCTATGGATAGGAGCTAAGGATTCTACAACCTTCTCCCTCTTCATGAATGTTCTGTGTTGCATAATGGTTTTAAGGGTCTTAGGAGGTTCCCCTTTGATCCATAGGTCTAACCCAGTCTCCCTTTTCATAAAAATCTTGTGTGCTTTAGCCTACCTGGTTTGGTGGTTGGCAAAGGACAAGAATTCCTCAAACTGTATGTCCCTAGTGAAAGGACTGAGGTTCTCATCTCTGTTTTATCCTAGGACAAAGTTGTGAAGGTATAGTTCACATAGAAAGTATTGAACTCCATCCTCTTGTTCTCTAAAACATGAAACAAAATCAGAAATAGTGGTAAACACAAAAGGTTTTCCTG
>SNQJ01S0056563.1:0-14356 GCA_010110895.2 Picea sitchensis | reverse complement strand
TGAATTCCTCAAATTTATGACTCTTGGAAGTCTTTTGCTTCTTCTGTTTTCTTCAAGAATAGGAACTGGCCCTTCTGCTGGAAGAGCCTTCTGAATCTCCAGCTTCCTTCTCAGTGGAATCGTCTGGAACTGGTCCCTTACCTCTGGGGTGGACCTTTCTTGAGGTTCTTCTCTCAGTATGGCCATTGATATGACCATGTTTCTGTATCTCGGGTTCATGCTACATTTTTCGATGTAGGTTAGATAAGCTCTGCAGTAAAATTGCATTAATTTTAGTTTGTTTTTCTTGTTCTTTCATCATCCTTTCATTGTCGGCCTTGCATCTTTGCAATTCAACCATGAGACTCCTCACAGTCTCGGCTAGATCTGGAGGGGCTCTGATTTCTCTTCTTTCATCAAACTCTTTGTCTCTGTTGTGGGAGCCTTCTCCCACCTCTTGGTGAGTTACCATACTCTGCATCTGTAAATTCCCGTGGCTGATCGTCTGCTTAGGTGAAAAGACAAACGCTAGTTGTTAGTCAAGAGTTAGATATATTTTTATAATCTGCGCATAATTTATAACTCTTTCACATGCATACACAGTCGGGTTCTCATTTCCAATTTTTCAATCCTGGACAAGAGAGTTACGTTAGGGGGTTTCTCTTCATAGGAGTACTTTGAACGGAGCTTATGCGCAACTCGTTCATGAGCCCAATCAGGCCGAGTGTTGTAACCATGCTGTGATACCACTTTGTCACATACCCACTACCTAAATCAGATTTTTTTGGTCTTCTGCCGGACCAAAACCCCTAAATATCCATGGAGGCCCAGCGTAACTGGCTCTTTCTTCTCCTTCTCCATTCCCATGTGATCGCGGGTTGTGATGACGGTTCAATTTGAACGCAGTTCCTATTTGTATTTCGTGCCTCGGTGCTACAGTAATGTCAAATCGTTCGACTCGACAATTGCTGAACCTCGACAGGGCTAGCGACCGACCAATAGGGACGAATCCCTACAGGGTTAGGAAATGGCCAATTGGAACAAATTCCAACAGGGCTAGAGAACAGCTAATGAGAATGGGCCCCATCACGCGGTTAAGTGGAATACAGGTGGCAGAAAGGGGAAACGCGACACGGTGGTCGACATGATAGGAGGGCCCCCACTTCACATGCCACATTATTCTAGACCCCCCCCCCATTAAAGGAAGAATGGCAAGGGGGGTCCGGAATCCACTTGAGCACCGTTCATCCCAGTGAGTTAGTCTCTATCGTTCGAGAGTTGTGCGTCCAATTCCGAACCCACCCCCCCCATTAAAGGTAAAATGGCAAGGGGGCTCCAGAATGCATCCTCAGCTGTAGATCTAGGTGGGTGGACTCTGGCCATCCAGATCTGTTCGCTACTTACCCTACTACGTTCTCACGCCTCAGCATAAAACTGACATCTCTTCCTCACATCGGACAGTCGTTACAGACCCTGATATTTCCCGAAGGAATCTTGTCCGTCCATGGGGACTTAACCACATGCTAGTGTCTCAACATTATGGCTCAAGATTTTTCAAGGCAAGAGCCCGAGTTTTTGTCAGTGGAACTCCCGAATCCACGATCCCCGATTTCCCAAAATGGGTAATCTCTCAACACATTGCCTCCTTAAATTAGACAGTCCACAACTGCTCCGGGATTTCCACCCAGGAAAGTCCCGACCCCTTGTCGCCAGGACTCCCGATCTCGCGATTCCTGATTTCCCGAAATGGGAGATCTCTTGACGCGTGGCCTCCATCAATCGGACGGCTCAGATCTATCTCGAGGTTTTCATCATGGAAAATCCCAATTCATGGGGTTTTTTTTTTTTTAACCCTCGGGTAACTCCAGATAGATCCAACGGCTGTCGGGGTTTTCCAGCTGAGATCTGACGGCTCAGATTGGTTCCTACCCATGCATTCTTCCATGACTCCTTGGACATGGAAGAGATCCACGGTACTCTCATGGACCTTGGAGATCTACGATCCCAAATTCCTTGCTGCCCACGAAGACACAGAAAACAAAGGGGTAAGGCATTTTAACACCTTACCTTCTCCTACCAATCCAACGGTCGGGTGTGTCCGCAGATTTCCCGTCGGAATCTCATCCATCGGTCAACACCTATCAGGGATAAGGTGTTTAACTTTCCAGCTTCCTCTTACCAAATCTAACGGTCACGAGTGACCATAGATTTCCCAATGAAATCTCATCCGTCGATTAATACCTATCGGGGTTAAAGCACTTAACACTCCATCTTCTTCCTCCGATATGACGGTCGTGAGTAACCACATATCTCCTTACGGGATCTCATCCGTCGATTCGTTACTTCATCCTTATGTTGTCATCTCGGTTTTCAAGAGGATCGTTCCTCCTTATGCAAGGTTACTAAGGCCTTATGCCTTCACAACTGACTTCCCGGTTCTTGATGGGATTTTCAAGGAAGGTATTTCTATGGGTAGAATTACTCAGGGTACTACCTGAGGTATATAAGGATGTCGTCCTCCCGAGAGCCAGGCGTGAAGTCTGAGTTGGATCAGTACGCACACAAATAACGAATTCATGAGGACATAAACCATACGTAGTCTTTCTATATAAATATACAACTACTAGTACTGATCAAAACACCATACAATCATTTTTATAATGAAATCACTCACAGTTTCACAGCTTATGAGCATAATTATCAGAATAAGCACATATATATATATTCCAAGAAGACAGAGGCAAAACACTTATCAGAGATAACACCAGGGGTAAAGCAACTGCTCAGAGGGGTGCTCGTTTCCACCCAACCGTAGGCTTAGCGACTCCCAATGGATTTACCACTAGCCACCCTCGAGCTGGGGCCACGATGCCGTGAGACTGCATCTCTATTTGCTAGTGACCAGGAGAGAAGGTTGCAATCTTCCCTCTCTGCTATCACTCACTCTGCATATTTCCAGAGTTCTCCCCTCACGTCTGCCCCCTAATCGCTTCTACCCCACACCTTATCCTCTTGCGAGGTTGCGTGTGGTGCGATTACCCTCGCGCTGATCAGGTCTGATGGATCTACGGATGGGAGGTTCACCTCCCATCCCTCATTAAACCNGAGACATTTAATTCAGGGCCAGCGAGCCACTTTTGGTTCTCCGGGTCAGTGGAGTCCAAATATGATATTAATTCTCGGTGGAAGTTAATGCCACCTTTCCAGGTGCCTTCCACCACCATCGTGGTCTCTTTTTCTGCACATCCCCTCTCAACAGTCCTGCAATATAAATTCATAAGGTCATTCACATTTATTGACCTTTTCCACAAGGTCCATTTACATCACATATTCACATTTATGAGCTTGCGACAGTTCTTGGCCAGTCCAGTTATTTTTACAAACTAGGGGAAACAGTGTGTTACACCAGCCACATTCCAGAGAGACATTCTGAGCATATTTTCTGATTTGATTAATGAAGGACTTGAAGTTTACATGGACAATTTCACCCCTTACGACACTGATTTTGATCAATATCTAAGTAATCTAGAGAAGGTATTGGAACAATGCGTTTCTACCAGGATATGTTTGAGTCATGCGAAATGTCATATGATGATGATCGAAGGTGTGGCATTAGGACACTATATTTCTGCAGATGGAATCAAGGTAGACCCAACAAAAATAGAGGTAATACTTAATCTACCTACACCTCGTACACAAACTAAGGTACACAGTTTCCTTGGTTGTGCAGGCTATTATCTTAGATTCATAGAAAAATTCTCAAGAATAATTGCACCTTTACATGCTTTAACTGGCAATGTGGAATTTTAGTGGTCTGATAAATGTGATGTTGAGTTTGCAGAACTCAAAAGGTTGGTTCCAACAACACCGGTGTTGAGAGGGCCAAACTGGAAATTACCATTCCACATCTCTATAGATGCATCAGATATCTCCATAGGCACTGTCCTTGGATAGGAAGAAGACAAGAAACCTTATGCTATTTATTTTATTAGCAAAAACATTACTCCCGCTGAATTAAATTACACAGTAACAGAAAAACAATTTTTAGTTGTTATACATGCTATTAATAAATTTTTCCACTATATAACAGGCTATGCAGTTATTTTATATACTGATCATTCTGTTATTAAATATGTAGCTAACAAACCTATTACTAATGGACGAGTTACTCGGTGGTTATTAATATTGCAGGAATTCAACATCACCATCAAGGATCAAACTGAAAGAGAAAATATCGTTGTAGATTTCTTGTTTGGCGTGCCCAAAACAAATGATTCTTTGATAGTTGAAGACCAATTTTCAGACGAACACATGTTCGCTGTCACTATTAAGACACCGTAGTACATTGACGTGGTGAATTATCTAGTAGCTGGGAAACTACCAACACACCTATCATCAATAGAAATGAAACTGATCGTCCAACGTAATGCACAGTTCACCTGGATTGGTGGATATCTTTTCCATATAGGGGATAACCTCCAAATCCGAATATGTGTAAGAGATGACTAAATTTACGATGTATTGAAGGAAGGTCATGATGAGCCCCGTGGATGACATTTTGTAGACCTCAGAACTGGGCATAAGATTTTACAGATGGGATACTATTGGCCCTCAATATTTAAATATGCAAAGAAGTATGTCCAGGCATGCGATAGCTGTCAAAGGATGGGTCGACCGAACCAAGATGATGGAATTCCCCTCCAAGAACAAGTAGTCGCAGAACCTTTCGAGAGATGGGCACTAGATTTTGTTGGCCCCTTCAACCCAAAATCAAACCATAAGTCCTATATACTAATTGAAACATACTATATGAACAAATGGTTTGAGGCAGTAGCCTTGTCAAACGAAACAGAGGAAGTAGTCATTAAGTTTCTCTTCGAATTATTTGTACTCTATGGATTACCTAGGGAAGTAATCACTGCCGAAGGGTCACAATTTAGAACCCATAAAATCATGGCCACCTAGCACAATTATCATATTAAACATAGAGTTACTTCCCCCTACCACCCACAGGAAATCGAAGAAGCAAAAAGTACTAATAAGGTCTTGGAGGAAATTTTGACAAAAACAGTCTCAAAAAACCATCAGAATTGGGCAGTCGAGAGTCCAAATGCCTTATGGGCCTATCGCACAACATGGCATAACACTACTGGCTACTCCTTATCATCTAGTATATGGAAAATAACCTATCTTTCCAATTGAATTTGAGATCAAGACTCTAAGGATGGCCCAGGAAATTGGATTGGATCTTACAGAGGCACATATACAATGCTTATAACAACTCAATGAGTTAGATGAAGTATGATTGTTTGCCCTGCAACGCACAGCTGTTATTCAACAAAAGATATCTAGCTGGCATGATAAACATATCATGAAGAAATCCTTCTAGAAAAGTGATTGGGTGCTTCTCTATGATTCCAAATTTTAGGATTTTCCTTAAAAATTACAGACAAGGTGGTTGGGACCATATGAAATCAATGAAGTTCATGATAATGGCACTAGCACTTTAGTTTCCATCGACGGGTCTGGTTCTCCTTTTCTGGTAAATGGACATCGGCTATGACTCTACCATCAACCACTTTCAAAAGAATCCTTTTGCCAAGAAGTAAGTAAGGACCCTACTGTTCATATTTTAGCTGACTGGGAAAGTAACCTAGAAGCTTCAAATTCATAAAATTATGATTTTTACCAGCACTGTACATATTGTGTATAGCTTTCTTTACGAATTTGATTGAGTTTTTAGTTTTTTTTTTCTAGGGAAGTCATTTGAGAAAGTAAGAACTAGAAGAGATGTCTGCAATGAATATAATTAGTACTCTTTTCCATTCCTTTCTCCTGTCTCACATTTAAAAACCCATCGAGTATAAACCATGTTTTCACAGAAGATGAATATGTCATGTTCCGCAATAAAAATTGGGCGACTGTAATGAATTCATGACACTACCAAACCATCCAATACTTCGATTATTGAATAAACCTACCCATAAAAATTGAACGAATTTAGTTGATGATTAATCAATCCTAGACTCGCTAAAACAAAAATGCCTGTGGGAGGTTTCCAATCACTTAATTAGATGGTTAAAATTTGAACATCATCATTGTCGTTCATTTGAAATAGAACAACTGTTTTTCCCTTCGTACGATTGTTGTTCACTTTGTGCATAGTACCATTCATTTGAACGGGACAACTTCCATTCCCTTCATGCAATTGTTGTTCCCTTCACGGGTAGTGTCCTCCATTTGAAAGTAACGACTGTTGTTCCCTTTGTTACAACTACTTTTCACTTTGTTTTGATTACCGTTTCTTTTTTGGATAGTGTTGTTCATTCGAAAAAACAACCATTGTTCCTTCTGCGGTTTTTCCTTATTGTTGTTCCTTTCTCTCGAAAGTCACAATTATTTTCTCATGAACAAGCATGCCATTATTATGTTAAGCCACTCCTTTGGGTATGACCTTCACAAATTAATTTTCACCAACATCACTTCTAATTATCATAGTAACGATTTATCAATTTTTTTTTTGGACTATCTAGCATACCTTATTGAATTGTTTTTGGATCAATTTCTCTGAATTATCTTAAATATTATTCATAATCCTTAACCACCATAATTCGTTTCTTTCCCTTATATATATACATATAATTGAATGATAATTTTCCTTCATATCATAATAAGGAGTCTAAAGCACATTTTTACTTGTAATTCTTACACTTCTTACTCCATCCCTCACTCTTAAGGAGTAGATGAGCCTCCCTTAATAGAGCCTAAAAAAAACAATGATGGAAACAAAAATTAAATATAAATAAAGAAACAAACTTCTCCCACAAAGGATAGGGGGTCTCATCACGAGCCAACCTACCACGATCCTAAGATAATAACATAAGTGACATTCCCATTATGGCTACCACACCAGGGAAATGGAATTTGGATTTTGTTCATCAAATGACAAGAGGTCTCATCACGAGCCGACTTGTTCACTTAGGTTACGATATAGTGAGTGGCATTATCGTTATCTGACTACCAAACCAGGATAGTGGTACTTTTGGGAAAAGACGATTCAAACTATTTATTAAGGATACTGGCTCATTTATAGGTTAAAAGGTAACCCTGTCGAGGATATGGACACCTGCTTGCAGCAGTGGCTCTGCGTGTGGTATGGAAGTTTACCTTAAATACAATAAGTTTTTTTGTGTGTTCCTAGACTTCATTTTTAACAAAGAGGCTATCATTCTGGTTATATTAAATAACAAAGGAAAGTAACAATGTTATGACATGTGGAATATTTTTAAACAAGTGAGAAAATTTAAAATTACTCGAAATCTTTTTCCTTAAATTTTTTTTGAACATAGGTATGTAAATTTGAATTTCCCACAAAAGAGTGATTATTGTTCATGAGTACCTGCCATCATTACACTAGCACATATCGACTGTCAAGGTCGACCTTTCCATTTATGAGGGGGAGAATATTATTCACATCTATCGATAGATCATAATGATTGCAATAAATGGGAAAACTCACATTTTTATATACATTTGTTGTTCTATGATATTCACTATTTCTAGTGATATTTTCTCAAAATATGGTCGAACGAAGTTGCAGTCGGGAATGACAACTACCCTCATCTGTTCACAAGAGACATGGGCAGTTGAAGTGTATGAAAAGAACCCACATTGTTGCAGGTAATCGACCAGGAAAGTGAAATTTTACATCGTCTGGGGTGGACAAAATATTTCAACAAATTGCAGGGATATGCCACAAATATCACGCTAGCATTTTTCCAGAACTTTCAGAGAGGAGTCTCTGTGATCCGAGACATAGAAATTTTGGTCACTGAGGAAATTATAGAGGAGGTTATAAGCCTCCCCAATCAAGGCATACAATGGACCGGGAAGTATACAACACTCAAGGACGCTGTGGAATCCTTCGTGGAGCCTGGAGATGAACTCGATAAAAAAGGGAAGGGACCCAAACCCACCGCTCTCAACGAGCCATGGAGGGAGTTAGCAGGAGTAATACAAAGTTATATCACATGTGATAGGAGGTACGATGTGGTGAGGCCACGACACCTCAAATTGTTAGCAACACTAAAAAAAAGGTTAGTAATAAATTTTCCATTCTTTTTAAATGCCATGTTGCATGAATTTGATGCAAGAAATTAGAAGGATAAAGATCCTGTCACTATAATTAGTCACCACGGACTAGTAAAGCTAATAGTAAACAGGGCCTTGAGCCAAAATCAAATAACTTGGGAAGATTTAATCAAGGCCGATAGACCCCTACAAATTGAACAACCCAAAATCCACCAAGAAATTCCCTCACATGGAATTGAGACATCTCAAGAAGAAGGAGGCAGTGCCCAAATTGAAACTCCACTACCCCATCTTGAAATTGAAGCATACCCCATCCAGTTGGTAGAAACGCAGACCAAATAGCAAGAAACATCAAATAAGAAGAGAAAGAGGACACTTGTTGTTCCTGAAACCTCTACTGTGAAAAAAAGAAGGGGTAAAAGAACAATTAAACCTGAAAACATTCAGGAAGATATGCAATAGAAAAAACCTCACATGAAGACACTCAAGAAAATGCACAGATGGAAAAACCATCACTTGAAAGTCTTACATAAAAGTTCTTCAAAATTTATGAGGTAGATATGGCTCAAGTACTGGGGAATTTAGGGACATCAATTATTGAAGACACAGACAGGTCTGGAGAACACCAATTGCCAACTTCTTCTTCAAACCATGTCTTGGATCTTCAGGACATGGAGATGCCATCTCCTGAAGATACAGAACAACTAGAACCTTACATTGAGGTAAACAACCCTCTAGAATAGAAAGAGCAACCAGAAGAAATAGGGGAGCAGCCACCAACTGATCAAGGTGAGGAAGACCTTGAAATTCCCCATAAACAAAAAAAAGAGGCAAGGGCCACAATAAAATCAGAAAATTGAAGCAGGAAAACAAGATGTTCAAGAAAATTGAAGTATTGAAACAAAAATTTGGTGGATTAAAGGAAATAATTAGACAACTAAGGAAGCAATTGGAGCAAGCTCAGAAGTCATATGAGAGGAATAAATCCAAGAGTCCTAGAGTATAGGTAAGAAACCCACTTCCCATAAGGAAAGTCCACACCAATTCTGTTGGGACACAAATAAAATTGCCTGCTCCTTTGGAAACAACATAAATAGAAACTCAAACAGAGATTCCAGCAACAGAAGAAACAACTGTCCAAACTGATGGAGTGCTTCCTACAAATTTTCCTGCCCCTTTGGAAACAATTTATACAAAGACCTAGACAGATGCCCCAAAAACAAAAGAGATAGTTGTTCAGACTGAGGAATAATTTTAGTCTCCTCAATAGGGTTCCATTTTTAACAGGTTGGAGGCAGAGCTGGTACAAACCCAATAGGCCCTAAATCAATGCAGGAGTGAAATGGTAACAATGACATAACATCAGAGATTTGTCAAACAACTTCAAGCCATGTCAACAACAAAGAACAAGACTTTTGTTGAGCTCAGCAGAGCTCAAGGAAAGGTGAAAAACGTACAAGGCCAGTTAGATGGAGCTTTGGAAAAAATCAAAGAAATTTTCTTTGTTTATTCTGATATAGTAGCTTGCAGGGTCCCTGCTACTAATTACACCTTGTTTCTATTGGAACATTATCTGATGCTGAGAATAAAATCTATTAGATCAGGAAAACCTTTTGTGTTTACCACTATTTCTGATTTTGTTTCATGTTTTAGAGAACAAGAGGATGGAGTTCAATACTTTCTATGTGAACTATACCTTCACAACTTTGTCCTAGGATAAAACAGAGATGAGAACCTCAGTCCTTTCACTAGGGACATACAGTTTGAGGAATTCTTGTCCTTTGCCAACCACCAAACCAGGTAGGCTAAAGCACACAAGATTTTTATGAAAAGGGAGACTGGGTTAGACCTATGGATCAAAGGGGAACCTCCTAAGACCCTTAAAACCATTATGCAACACAGAACATTCATGAAGAGGGAGAAGGTTGTAGAATCCTTAGCTCCTATCCATAGACATGTTATAAATTCAGGTCTACAGTATTTTAGAGAGTTGAAAGAAGAAGCCATTGCTGCTGCTAAACTAAGATGGGATGTCCCCTCAAATGTAGTCAAGAACTGGAAACCTTTTGGTTTCAGAAAGTTTCATGCAGCCACCTTTAGGTTAGAGAGGTATGCTAGAATGATCCAGGATGAAGGGCCTACTTGGATTGGATGCAGGTACACTCCTCCCATCATTTGGTGCCCTCCATAAAATTATCAGAGTAATTATGAAATTATAAGAAGGAAGAAGATGCTGCTTTTGAAATTCTTAAAGGTAAGAATGGGTTCAGGAGACATGAAGAAAATACCTCTCCTCCCTACAACATCACTGCTTTACATGTAAACTATTTGCTTGCATGAGGACATGAAAAAAGGTAAGCTGGGGGATATGTTGAGTTGAGAAAAAGGTACAAATATCCTCCTTATAACCATGGTTTATGATATAATCTTGATTGACTTTTCTATTAATTAGAAATAATTAGGAAAACAAATGATTAACAAATCTTCTAGAAATGTTATTGAGTGATATTAGATAATTTTGGAATTTTGGTTTGAATTGTTTGATTTTATTGCAAAAATGGACGATTATTGTTAAACTCAAGATAGCTAAGAATATTATGAAGATGCATAGGCTATTGGAGGTTGAAGAAATCAGGCACAAAGTAGTTTTGAGGAAGATTGACTCTCTATTTTGTAATATTTATAAATAGTAATAGAAATCCCGAGGATATATCGATCCTCAAGATAGATTAATTTACCCATATCATGGTAATATATAGAGGTGTTGACAATTAAAATCACAATGAAGTTTTGCCCGCAAAGTGTTTCTAAAACCTATTATTATAAAGCTAAATAATACTAGTAGGTGGGACCCCCTTGTAGATTGGAGATCAGGTCTAGTTCTTATTTGATGTTATGCTACTGTTCAACACTTCTTACATGGTTGATGACATTTTGTTTTTATTGGATGATGGATCGGGCGTATTATACATGTTTCTTTTGCTGCTCCAAGCTCAAGTTTTATGTTACAACGACCTATGTTATTCATGGTTACCATTGTTGTCTATTCTTGGATCTATTACTTGTGACACCCACAACAAATATATGTTAGCAACAACAAATAAAGGAAAATTAAAAGGAGGTTAAGCAATGGGAACAAATATGAAAAGGGAAAAAATATTCTATACTAACATGCTACACTATATGCATTAAAAGGATAGTGGTAAATCTAGCTAACATATGATATCCATGTGATTTATTGAAGTTATATAGAATCATGGTTGACATGCATTACTGTATAGTTGGAAATGGTAATATGTTATGTGGGTGGTGCTCTTGGAAATTAAGGGTTGTTATTTTCGATGCATGGTTCAAATTGGATGATTTGTTGGATTAGTGGTTAGCACGTACAAAGAAATTGAATGAACTTGAGTGTGGAGGTGACGTGCATTTATTGCATGCCACCCCTACTCCTTCCGTTGGTCTCCACCTTAGTCGGGTTATTGTTCAACTAGGTTTTGCTGTGGTTAGGCTTCAACTTTCAAGCAGAAGAGAACCGCTCGACCAACTCACGTTTTAAGGTGTGTTGATTACAGGTATGTATTTTTTTTTTGCCATTCATGAGTCCGCTCTGGTTATGAAATGGATATCGGCTTGGATGTATTAGGTTGTGATTTCATTGAGTATGGCGACTGTGTGAAATTGTGTTTTTTTGGAGAGAAGTGTTGATGGTTTTCTTTGCAATAATTTTTTGAAGTAACAGTGTTATTGTTCGTCCTAAGTGTTAGCAACCATAAAGGTTCTATGTCATCCTTGCTGGTTTAGTTGGAGTGTTTCGTTTGGTCTTAGTGGCTGGTTGTCTTCACTCTTTCGTATTATCATACCCAGTCTTTGGCTTTTATGGGGTTTAATGGGTTGGAAGTGCCTTGTGTCACTGCACATTGTTCACTTGGGCATTGGGATGTTTTGCTACTAATGGTTGCACAGGGGGTTATATTGCTTCTTCTAGGCCCTATTCTCACCTCAACATTGTAGTTGGCTGGCTGGAGAAGCCACGAGGGTTATACCCTACATGTGGTAAGTATCATTACAAGGATAAAATGGGTCCTTTCTACTCTATTCATAGCCTCTCCTGTCACGGTTTTGTCACCCTATCCATGAAGTGAATTGTAGTTCTCTGTGTGAGCACCGTTAGTCTCTAAGGTTTTCACCATTGAGAGGATTCGACTCTATCCCTCCCTGTGTTGTTCCAGAGAGAAAACCCTTGACTCCTCAAGTCTGAGGGTTGATAAAGAATACTATTGTGGTCTGTCGAGTTTACTATTGGTTGTTATGGATAGGTGTGTATTGTTAACATAATTGATTACCGACTTGCCTCGTTGATTGCACGATGATGGTGTTGGTTTTGGTATCTAGCTACTGCATTGTTATTATAATTGGATGGATAAGCTTAGAATGGTTATTGGATAAGTCAGATATACATTCATCATCTTTATGTTTAACGAATTAATAACCCAACACTGTCTTTTTTATTGAGTAAGTTACAACGTCGCTTCATGTCGATGCATGGGTATGTGTGGCGTTCCTGCAACATGTTGGGTCGTGTTGTTGATTATTATGACTGAGTGTTTAATTGCCATGGGAATATTGCAATCGATGTGTTTTGGTATGACCATCTACTGTGCATGCTAGGGATATTATTGGTTGTACCCTCAGAGATAGTCACAGAGTTTTAAACATGGTTCTGTTGCAGTTTGATTATTTATGTTACGAGATTGGGTATAATGTTGTTGCCTCATTATATTGGATGAATAGCCCATCTTTTTGAATGTTTAGAGTTAAGGGAAATTGAACCTATACAGTCACCAAATTACACTTGTGTTTTGTCAAATGGTTGTGTATTCTACAACATAGCGTGAGTTGAAGTGGTGGTCGTTGTTTGGGTGTTTCAATGGCAAGACATGATCTTTTCATTTTAAATGTAGATTTTTGGGTTGACTATCCACTTTGTATGTTTAATGAATGCCATGATTTTTAATAGTGATAGACACAGATGTTGTGACATTATTGCAATCTGATTGTTAAATGAATTAAAAGACAGAATCAAGCGCGACCTTTGAGTTTTATTTGATGATTGAAGTAAATCGTGAGCAGTGGTTGATTTTGATGCTGAACAAAATGGAAATAAGTAATTGTTTATGCATTTGGGAATTGTTTTAAAATATTAAATGGATAAATGAAAGGAACAGATCTCCCCTATAGACTATTGTGGAATGCATTCTATTTTGTTTGATGACTATGTTAAATATTGGATTATGAACAATGAGCAAGTTAATGCACATAGTTGTTTGAATTATACACAACAATTATTTTTGTTTGGAGTCACAATTGTTATTTGGTTGGTGTATTTCCTTTAACATAATGGTTTTATGGATTAATAAATTAATTTTATAAACAATACCCGCTCTCTTTCCCCCACCATTTTTTTTCTTTTCGCTAATTGCAATCCCATCGCCTTCCCACATTCATTTTTCACTCCCTGTTCTAAAATTGATTACAATCAAGAATAATTATGTATTAAAGAAGTTGAAAGTCACAGTTCTTAGTTGGATCACAGTGATTTTTATCGGTTTGCATTACAGTTGATTGTTTTTTTTCTTTGAGTAGTAACTGTGTTCTTTTCCCCTCGTATTATCATGTTTCACTCATTATAAAACCCTTGCATATCCCAGGACCCTTTGTTCATCCCCTACTCATTGACAAACAATTAAACAATTTGTATGGATTGGATTGCATGAATCTGATATATTGCTAAGACAAAATCTATTTCATATTTTTAAAGAGTTATCATGTATGGTTATTTAAAAGATTATTTGCTAAATCAATCACGCATATAGGGATGAGCTATTGAAATAAAAAGGTGAAAACAAATGCCTACTATGCCTCTATCAAAGAGAAGGCCACTACTGCCCCTTCCGCCTCTTCAGATAATTATGGTAAATCCGTGTCCTCCCACTTGCATTGGAAGGAATATTTCTCTCAGATGATCAATAATATGAGGCTTAAAGATTCCACACAACCTAAGGAAGGTTCATAAGGACTAAAGGATGATAACATTAGCAAGGGAAAGATTGCCTCACAAACTGGAAAATATGGATTTTAAGTTTTTTTTTATTGTTGATGACAATTGACTTCAGATTTTCGTATGGCATGCTTTTGGATATGTTGGTAATATATTTTGGAAATAATTGCAAACACTATTGAGATAAATTGTCAAATGTTAATATGATGATGGGAGTCACAAGGA